>SNQJ01S0096608.1:29163-52414 GCA_010110895.2 Picea sitchensis | reverse complement strand
CGTTCTCCTTGCTCGATGCACACCTTGCAGATCTTCTCCTTACAGAGTGTTTAGTAACTTTGTCTCTTTCCAAACTCAACACAGAGTTCTTTCTGTGCACTCCTTGCACTTATGCTGATGAAGGTTCAACGATATCTCTTCTGAGCTTTTCTGAGGTTAACTCACCTCTATCAATGCACTCCTTGCGGACTATGTGCACTCCTTGCACTTAGAACCCAAAGATGAGAAACAATTGAAACTCATACAATACTTCACCAATTCATAGATTCAGAACATGAATGACATATAAAACCACAGCGATAAACACAAATACATAAACACACCATGTGCAGGAAAAGCTTATTTTCTATTATCTCTATGTGTTTATATAGATGTTTACAAAAACTAGACTGCAACAGAGTCCCAGTTCTCTCAATTTCTCCTAATCTAACTCTATCCTGAGTTCTACTTCTGAGATCTCTCTGAATCCTCCTAAGTCTCCTAATGAAATCTGATACAAGATCTCCTTACAAAAGAGGGGCTCCATGATCTTGTCCTCTCTCACCTAACCTCATCTATTACATTGAAGTTTTCATAAATGGTCATCTAGTCTGAATTGAACTTAGAGCCATCAACCTATCAACCATTAAAGGTGACCTTATCTTCTTCTTGTTCAGAGATATGGCTTGGTTTTCACTCAAGATTACAACATGAATATGTATGGGATTATATTTAAAATTTAGAAATGGGAGGGTCAATGCCTCTCCTTCTCTGAGACACGTACTAAGGTGCTAGAATGTTGGTGCGTTGCTGAGGTGGAGGGATGCTACTGCATCACAAGGCACTTCATATGGATGGTTTTTCTAAAAAAAATCCACTTGGTTATCAGGTATAAGAAAGGAATTTATAACAAGGTTGTTGATATTCTTTCTAGTCCTATTGTTAGTGCTTCATTTATTCTTAAGAATAATTATACCATGCATGAAAGCTATGCTAAACAATATGCTTTGGATGTTGATTTTAAAGAGGTTTATGCAACTTTGTGTCATTCTAACCAAGTAGAGGAATTGGATTACCATGTGCATGATACAATTTTGTATCATCTTGGCAAGCTATGTATTCCACAGGGTGAAAGACTCAACATCATAAGAGAAGCACATTCTTCTCTTATTGTTGGCCACTTTGGTGTAGGCAAGACGATGGCTAATTTGCAAAGGTATTGCTATTGGCCTAAAATGAATGAAAGTATTTCAGGATATGTAAGAGTATGTTTTTTATGTGCTACAAGTAAGCCTAACAATAAAAATTTTGGTTTCTATACTCCACTTTTGGTTCCTTCTCATCCTTGGGAAAGAATTTCCATGGACTTTGTAGGAGGTCTACCTATGTCTAAAAAGACTCATGATTATCTTTATGTTGTGGTTGACCATTTCAACAAAATGTGTATTTTGATGCCTTGTAAGAAGCATGTTATAGCTGAGGAAATGTCACAAATGTTCTTTCAACATGTTTGGGTACATTTTGGGTTGCCCAAATCCATTATTTATGATCGAGATTCTCAATTTATTGGGAACTTTTGGTCAAGGTTATGGACACTCATGGACACCAAGCTGAAAAAGAGTACATAATTTCATCCACAAACTGATGGTCAAACTAAAGTGGTGAATAGAATAGTAGTACATCTTCTTCATGTTTATTACAACAAACATCCTAAGCTTTGGGATGAGCACCTACACTACATTCAACATGCTTATAACTGGGCTAAACACTCTTTGACTCAAACATCTCCATTTGAGGCATGTTTTGGTTATTTTCCAAAATATCCTTTAGATTTTATCTTTGGGAAGGATATTTGTATTGATGGTCATTATGACATTGATAGAGAAAATAAGTTCATTGAACAAATTCAATTGGTGCATCAAATGGAACAAGAACAGTTGGAAAAGAGCCAAAACAAATACAAGACAAGACATGCCAAGCATCGTGTTGATCAGAGTTTCCAATTTGTAGATGAAGTTTGGATTTACATTAGCAAGGAGAGGCTTAAAGGAGAAGGTAAATATCGAAACCAATTAGAAATGGACCTTTCAAGATTCTTGAAAAGATTGGTAACAATGCCTTCTGTTTGGATTTGCCTCCTTATATGAAAATGTTTGCAGTCGTTAATGTTGAGAATTTGAGATTGTATGAGCCTCTTTTGATTGATGATCAAGGAGAGTGTGTTTAGAGTCCTTCCTTAGATTAATTCTCGTAAGAATATCTTTCAGAATTGCATGAGGATACAATCCTTGACAGGAGGATAAGAACTTCAAAATGAGGGAATGTGGAATACCTCTGTGTTGGTCTTAAAGGTGAAAATCCAAGCAAAGCTAGATGGATTGAGGTTGGAAAGGTTAGGTAACTGTACCCTCATCTTCAAATAGACTGAAATTAATCTTTTGGAGGTCCAAAACCTTTCCAATGGGGAGGAGTAATCCAGGGGATCAAAATATGCTCAAAAATCAAATTGCTCATAATTTATCTAAAATGGATTCATGGCATAGATCTTTTCCTCGCAAACCAAACGCAACTTGAACGGTCTCAAATGGACATCATATGCGAGAGATATCAAGTCCTGTCCACTTTGGTAAACAGGCAAAAAACACATGTTCATTGTATAGTCTGTATAGTATGATTATGCAAACCGTATTGCCAATGTGACATGGGACTGTACAGGACATGTGGCAGGTGTTGAGTTGTCAAGTGATGATGTGGAAGAGGATTGTAACAGACCCACTATCATAAATCAAAATTTTTGGGTCAATTCCTCACAAATAAGAAATTAATAGAAACTTACATTAGCGAAATGCCAATCCCCGATTCAATATCGGGGTTCGGGGTATCGGACCTTCCGCCGTCGAGAATCCCGGTCCTCTCAAATACCAGAATCACCGATGGGACAATTTTCCGATGCGCCCCTTTTTCACCAGCCCCTTCTAGCGTATTGCTGGTCCACGTGACCTGCGTTCATATGACCACAGTCATATGCTTCTGTAGGGGTTTCTTCTATCGAGGTTTTGACACTCACGATGTTTTGGCAACTTGAGTCACCGATCTCCGATCTCCATATCGCTCCTTTGTTGCCTCATCCCCACTTGGCTAAGCCTTTGGCCCACATGACCGTCTTCTATATGACCACAGCAACAACTTCTCATCGGGGTTTCGGGGTTTGCGGTGCCAAGGTGCATATGTACCCAGAAATCCCAATCCTCCGATCCCTGATGTGCTCCTAGCGTATTGGCTCTCTAGGCTAAGCCCTGGTCAATATGACCACAACCTTCACAATACCACAGCCTTTAATCGTATCGAGTTTTGCGCCTTTTAGTGTCACGATGCGCAAATCCCCTGGACTCTCGACGCGCCTTTACACTGGCTAGCCCCCTTGGCTATACAATGGTCCATGTGACCACTTACCCTATGACTACAGCCGTATGACTTCCCATCGGGATTTCGGGGTTTTCACTGTCGAATGCAACTTACCTCGTGAATCCCCGACTTTCGATATGCCGATACGGGAATGCGCACGACACCTGTCTTCCACTATGACCCACACTCTTGTGACATATTGGGAAATCACGTATCGAAATATCGTGATTCTCGTTGCACTAGTTCACGGAACTCTCCAAGCCCCGAACCCCAATATGGTAACACCTGTCCTCCACTACCTCCCGCTGTGGCCCACATGGCTCTCCCGTCGGGATATCGCAGATCGCGATTCCAATGTGTGGGAGTTTCTTACCTCCGGAAACTCCGATGCCCCAAACTCCGACTCTTCGAGATCTGTTGACAGGTGTTCCACCCAATGGACGGCTATGATCCTATCGAGAAATCGCGGATCGCGATTCCAACATGCACGAGTCTCTTGTCTCTGGAAACCCCGATTTTTCGATTCACGACTCTTCGAGATCTCTTGCCACGTGTTCCTACTGAGATCAACGGCTGAGATTCTCCGTCGGAGTTTCGAGACTCAAAAGGTCTCAGTTCTCTCGACCTGTAAAACCTCGATGCCTCCAAAATCCCGATGACTTCCCAGAATGCTGACACGTGTCCTGTTGAGATCAACGGCTAGGATTCCTTCTAGGGATTTCAAGAATCACAAGGTCTCGATTCTCTACCTTAACAAAACCCCGATGACCCTAATATCCCGATGACTTCTCTGGGACTCTTCCTCTGCACACTAGGGTTTAACCCCGACGCAATTTCTCGAGATCTAACGGCTGACAGGATTTCGTCAATCTTCTCTGTAAGATCCTGACCATCGATTTCTTCCTCCTTGAAGACCTTCTCGAGAATGGATAAGTATCCCTTCTCCAAAGAGGGAATCTCTACAAGAGATCTATTCCAGGGCTTTCCTGGAGACAGATAGGGGAAACAGCTTCCCGAGGACGGGCTGGGAGCCTAACTTAGCTCAATCTAAGCATAACTAGATTTATTTACCAACGTAAGTTGTGCATGGTTTCCTCCGTGATGAGCATATATCAACTCATTCATATCAAACACTACACGGACAATCTTATGCTCAAATCATTTACAATTTCACAGTTCTATGAACTAATATCTACTCATTCTTATCAATTACTGCACAGACATTCTTACACAGGAAACATTTACAATTCCACAGGTCTATAGCATATGTGACAGCATATAAATTTCAAGGTGAAATATGAACAAAACACTTATCAGAAATCTTCAGAAATGGGTGCAACTGCTGAGAGGGGTGCTCGTTTCCACCCAACCGTAAGCGTAGCGACTCCTACTGGATTTACCACTAGCCACCCCCGAGCTGAGACCACGATGTTCTGAGACCTGCATCTCTCTGTCTGCCAGTGCCCAGGAGTGAAGGTTGCAATCCTCCCTCTCTGTGATCACTCACTCTGCGTAAAAACTGTCAGAGTTCCCCTCGCGCGACCCCCCCGTCAATCGCTTCTACCATACGCCTTATCCTCTCGCGAGGTTGTGTGTGGCACGATTACCCTCGCGCCGATCAGGCCTAACGGCTCTATGGATGGGCGGTTTACCATCCCATCCCTCATCAAGTCGCCCACCTACCAGCCTGCGAGACATCAATTTTGGGGGCCATCAAGCCGTTTTTGGTTCTCCGGGCCAGTGGAGTCCAAATACGGTATTCATTTAGGGTGGAAGTTAACGCCACCTTTTCAGGTGCCTTCCACCACCATCGTGGTCTCTTTTATGCACATCCCCTCTCAGCAGCCCTGCAATAATTCAAAATGTTATTCACATTCATTGACCTCTTTCTGCAGGTCCATTTACATCACATATTCATACTTATGAGTTTGCCAGAGTCCTTGGCCAGTCCAGTTATATTTACAAACTGGGGAAAACAGGGTGTTACAAGGATGATGTGGCAGGCAAGTTCACAGCTGGGTTACGTGGACCTATCTGGTGTTGACACATGTCATTTGGTGGAGAATGGGAAGGTGTCATGTGGCACCCCGTCGTTGGTTATTGGTGTAAAATTTTATAGAGTTCGCGGGGGTCGAACATGAGACCTCTATGTATGGAAGAGTGTTGGCGTAGGCCGAGCCACCAACCTTCCTACCAATTAGTTCTTAACTATATACCTTAGACTTTGTGTTTAAGTTTGAACTTCAGTTAGCATGGGCAGAAAAATACGTCAGGGCTTAGCCCCAGCCCTCGGTCACATATACCTAACCACTCAACACATGACCACCAATGCGGTTACACTATACCATCTGACCAACACCACTATTCAACAGTCAAGCCCCGAGCGTCGGATCCAACAACACAGGAAAATAGGTCGGTGCCATGTGACATGGAGGCCATCCGACTAGGACCTTCGATGGTTAAGGCGCTTGGTGTACTAACGGTGTGATAGTTTTCCACCATCTGTAGAACGGGTGTGTGTGCTGGGTTTTTAGCATGTGAAACGTGCGGGAGCTAGGTTGGTCACACACATGTCCAGTTTGGGGAGGAGAGACGGCAAGCTATTGGGGAAAAACATCTAGAGTTGTATTTTTCTCAGTTTTTGGCCAAACTAATTGTAAGAAGAGCCCATCTAGGGGTTTTTGGACATTGTTGAGCCATTGAATCCATCTATTTTTCATTTTGAGCATTGTAAAGCACTAATTTTGACACTTTGAGTATTAATGAAAATGATCCACTAGAAGTTGGACCAGGAGATGTAACCCAAGAGAGGAGTGAAATCCTTTGTCATTTTAAAGTATTAATGTGTTTATTTTTTATGGTTGTTATGTATTTTTATGCTACTCATATTTAAGTAAAAAAACTCATTAAGTTTATGTATTTGTAACTTGATCTTATTGCCAAACACATACAAATTACACTTGGAATTTTAAAGATACACGAGCCTTCTTGATTTTCAAATCACCTTTAGGGTGACACACAACCACGCTCATTAAAAATATTGTCGAGACATCCATGGTATGGCCTCACAATATTGGGCCACGTCTTAACTTCACATCGACCACCCATCTCGCATGTAACTCTATGTAAGTTCTGCAAGGTAAGGTATCAAATTTGAATGGGCTCGAGGTATCCTCGTGTATGAGGTCGGAAAGAGTTTCAGTTTTTCTCTTATCGTTTTCATTTTGAGGTTTCTACTTTGTTTTTGCTTGGCTCTGGATTTCTGAGGCTTAATACACTTCATTTTTCTTTGATTCTTCTCCTAAATGCAATTCAGCAGAGACATGCTCTTTGCTCCCCATCTTATTAACAAATGATTCTACTAAATTCTGGTCAGGTGAGATTTACTTTCAAAAATCAAGGAAAAAATGATTTACTATGTATATGCGTTCCTGAGCGGTCGCCATTATCCTTTCTTGTAAATCCATGACACGATAACGATTTATTTTTCTTAGGGTTTATGACAGCGTATCCCTTTGTCTATAAACAAATCGATTAACATAAATTAGTAATTATTATCTATTCTTTACATTTGCGCGATCTTATGTTTCATCCTTTGGGTCGAGCTAATTCATCGTCTGAGAGCTAACCCAAGCCTTCGTAATGAATATTTTTACTCTTATAGTTTGTTTATCTATTTAGATATATATATCAGATGTTGACTCTGAACGACATTCTCAAACTATTCGACACATAGTGTCATAATTTCTCTTCGGTTAATCTTAGGGTTTTGATGTCAAAGCTCTAGTTTAGTTTATAATAGTATTGTTTGCATACACTATAACTGTAATTCCATAACCCGAGATTACCGTAGCCTGTGTATGTACTCCTTTCTTGGCCTGTACAAAAACTTTGTTAAGTTTTTATATTACTGTGCTTTATGTAGCAATGGAAAACTCTTTTTTGTATAATCTGTTTATTTATTTTCATTACAGTTCTTATTACACATAGTCTCAGTCCCTGGTTTATTTCTTTTACTTATTCAGGAAATTTATTGTTTATTATGTAGGTGGATTAAAACTAATGGTGGGTCTCTCATGGATGTGTGAGGGATCCCATCAGTCATTCCAGGTTTCCCTCTTCCTCCGCGCTCGATATCTCCACCAGGAGTTTGGATACCAAGACGAAGCATTTCGTCAACTATGAATTAATACACAGTAGGAACTACATCTATAGGAAATCATTGTGTGGCTATCTTCGATGAAATATGGTTCTGATTCAACCCACACAAGATAACTGAATCGTCGATATTTTTATTCCTTTAGTTCTTGTCTATTATTGTTATGTGTATACAAATTTTAAATAGGATTTCTCTTATACATGATGTGACTCTGTCTTTACAGGTACAACACTATCGCCATGGATTTGCAAATGAGAAATCCTCTTGTGAAAGGTACTCAGGTTCCAAATTTGAGGATCATGTTCCTATTTTTAGTTACTCCAAGGGACAAGGGATCAAACTTGTATAAGTTTTTTCCATTCTTTCAGGAATATTCCGATGACAAAACTCTAATACAATTTTTTTGTAAAATATCCAAGAGATTATTTTGTCTTGTGAATATCTCTATAATTTATTGTTATTAGCTCGATGATGTATCTGGTAGATTACAGATCCAAACTTGACGCTCTTGCGTTCTATCTACCGAATATCGGAGAAATAATCTATAGCCATTCCTCTTTACCAGAGCATGAAAATTTTCATATATTACATGAAATTATTATATATACGTTTGTTCAGTAACGTTTTTCCTTTTATCAGACTATTAAAAATTGTATGTCCTTAAGAAAATTTGTAAACTTAATAACCTTAGCAACTGCTATAAAAAGGTTAGCAACTGCTATAAAAAGGTAGGAGGAAAAAAATTCATTTCAGATTCCACAATAATAGCTTCTATAAATCGTTGATTTCTATGGTGATATAGAAGACTTATTTAAACAACCAGAATGTATCTCGTGTAAAATATATATTTATAACAAAAACCCCAGGTTTCCAAGGCATTTATGTAGCTTAACTCCATTTGTTTGTATTGATCTATAGTTTATTCTCTAAAGTTTTGAATTCTATAGTTTCCTCTTATTTTCCTTATTTTTTCATAGTCTACTTTATAATTTTGTAACTTCAATAATAAAGACAAAGAATCCTAATTCTTCCATTCTTATAGAATTATTATGGAATTATTAAATATTCATTTTTCTTTCCATGCATGAAACATTTAAATAATTTCATGATTGTATAGTACTTAAAACTATACTATTGTATAGGGTAAGTTTTCATATTTTTAGAATTTTGTATATTAATACAAAAATTTTAAACTTTTCCTTTCTCAAAATTATAACTAAAACATATAACTCCATGTTTAGATATCCATGAATCATAAGGTGATTATTTAGTTTATGTAAGATATATGAATTTATACATATTCAATCATGTAGCATACAAATAAATTATGTAGCTACATGCAAATCATTAATCCCAACAGGAATAATAAGATACATCTATAGATTCAATGATGCAGCATTCATATACATTCTGTAGCTACATGCAAATCATAAATTTCAACATGAATAATAAAATACATTTATACATATTCAATTATGTAATTATGAGGAATTTCAATAATCAACAGAGGTGAAAAGATGTATATAAAGATACATATTTTCAACGGTTATGTTAGAGATGAAACATCCACATTCCACCACAACCAAGATTATTTGTCCTGATCACCCCTTATCTTGACCATGACTCCATGAGGGAAAACTGAGCTTCACTCCTTAGCCATTGTCTTTCTGTATAGTTCATAAAATCATTTGCCTAACACCACTTGTGCTCACACAACAAATAGTCATCTCCACAACATGCTAAGCAATGTCATGCCTCACAGATATGTTGTATATATTCATTTTTCATTGCCTGACTTTTCCATCCATTTCTCCCCTTGGGAAATTTCCATCTTCACAAATCCCTAATTTTTAGGGGTTGTCAGTGAAAGAACTCAACTTCTGACACTTGTAAAAATCAGCTATGAGTTAACTCAAACATGTTCCCCACTCCTGAATTCATAGTCAGCTAATTTTAACATGATTGTTCCACTTGTTTTCCATCATTTAATTTATTAAAATATCTATCTCACACATATGTCCCACATATGTCCATCAAAAGAGTATTTTTGGCAAGTCAAGCTCAAATTTATTTTGAGAGCAATGACATTAAAATGAAATCTTTTAATAATTGAGGATGTCAGAACTACTGGGATAAACATCACTATACCTAGAGTCGAACAGTGGGAATAGTATTGTCCGTATATTATGTTTGCGAGAAAGCAACTTCCATGAAGCATCTTGTTTCTAGAGGTTGTGCAAAATCCAAACCCAACACTTAAGCAACCATTGAACCTATCTTCAAAAGATTCATTCGAGATATCTAGCTCATGCTCACCTTCCACGTCATTATTGGTAGTTCAACTTCCTCCTCACAAGTATCTGCATCAATTAAGATGCAATAGTTCACCAAATTGAGCACCAGCTCTTGCACTGTGAAACCCTTGGAGTTGGCCTCTCACACACCAAACTACCAAATATGCGAGAAAGTGAGAACGTACAACTTGGATTTGGAGGAAGAGAATGTGGCGTAAAACCCTAGGTTTGTCCCTATAACAAATAAAACAACATATCAACCAACTCTATGCGTAAAAAATGGAGCCTATAATTGAGAAAACCACCCCCACAATAGATCGGTCACTTTCGAACAACGCTTGTGCTAAGGGATGATGGAATGGGCAAGGCAAAGATGAAGGACATGCTTCACAAAAAGGAGTTGGACCTCAATGATCGGTTGGGCATGCAAGCCATCTGAAGTGGGTGGCCTGCACTTCTTTTTCTCATTGCTCCACCACTAGGAACATCATTTCCCGTAGATACGAAAGCCTAGGAATGTCTTCATCCCTGACACGCATTCATTTTCCATGCATTCATTTTCCAACCAATGCATCGAGTTACTCTTGGACTTTGGATTGCACTTGATCGTTCAATAGCAAATCAAACTAAAAACCTTTTAAATTGCCACTTTCTCCGGATTTCTAAGGCGACGAGGTCGCATGAAAGACTTTATACCACGAAAAGGTAATAAATGATCCAATACATGGCCAATTTCTACCAAGCACTACACCATTATAGTAGCAACTCATAACCATCCTCCATATCGGTATTATGAAAATGTAGTGGCTTATCTCTTGAAATAGCTTCTCCAATACGTCGGATGGTGTTTTGGACATTATTGTCTCATTCATGTAGAAATCAATCATAGATCGACTCGTTCAATTATCCTCGTGCAAAATAGAAAGGAGTTGTCACTACAGAAAGGAGTCGTCGTTGGTGGAAGAAGTCTCTCGTGTGGTGGAATAAAGACATAGGTTGAAAAGTCCGCCAATAAGGGATTGTCTTCTGGTAGAAAGAAGCGAGCAATTCAGTGTCAGAATCATCCACTTTGGCCTCCAATGGTGCCAGATCTATGCCAAAACGCGAGATTTCCTACTGCACACACGAAAACGATGGCAACAAAAAGGACCACACGACCAGATCTGAGATTGTAGGGGAGAAGAATGCCTCTCCTCAAAGAGATATATGGTGCCTCCCAAACACCTAACGCTATAGCAGAGAAGGGGAGGATGAGACGGTCGATATATGGACCGAGAAGATCAGATGGAAGAGACTTGCAACATCAATGTGCACGCGACCTGGGCAGGAAAACAAATGGCGGCTACACCAATAATGGTGGACCTATTCAACGGAAAAACGTTGAGCATCGATCCTTGAAACACAGATCGACCCTCCAATAATGACTTGACCTTCAAAACAAAAAATCATAGACACACAAACACACTACTTAAGTCTGTGGGCCTCCCTTGAGGGACTTAAGTTCAATCTTTCTCTAATATCATATTGAGAAATGTGAGAGTAGATATTATTATGCAAAAAACCAAAAAGGTATCCAATAATGAAATGTGAGAGTAGATATTATTATGCAAAAAACCAAAAAGGTATTCAATAATGATTTGACCTTCAAAACAAAAAATTATAGACACACAAACACACTACTTAAGTTTGTGGGCCTCCCTTGAGGGACTTAAATTCAATCTTTCTCTAATATCATATTGAGAAATGTGAGAGTAGATATTATTATGCAATAACCAAATAGGTATCAAAGCTCTCTTAAGCAAAAAAATAAAGTACATATTAATATACTAACTTTGTCTCAAAATAGAAGAATTAGCTTGATATACCTTTTGATAAAATATTTCAACCTTATATTAATATAGGAGACATCTAATTGGAGTCAATCTCTTACATCCATCTAGTTCCAACAACTCCCTAAAGACTAGGGACAAATTCTCTATGTGAGCTTAACAAACACACCAACCAAAATTCCATTAGGCAACAAAGTGCATACAATATTTATTGAATGAGATTATGAAACTATCCAACGTTTATGAAGAAAATAAATAATTTTTATATTTTATAATATTAAATATTTTAAATAATCATTTTTTTATAATATTTTTTTTTTATTATTTAAAATTAAAAAATATTTATATATAAATATTTATTATAATTTATTTTAATTTTATTTTTTTAAAGAGTTAGTATTTCTATTCCTATTCCTATCTTAAAATTCTTTCTGAGGTTCCCTAATGTCATGGACACCATCCCTATTGTCCCTACAAAAGGAATAAGTTTTTTCTTAGATGACATAGAGTTAGGGGTTAAGTGACTTGCAATGGAAAGCTAAGGACATTGAAGGCAACAAGCGGAAATTTTAAAATCGGACTTTATCCTTCTCCCTCCCATCCTAAGCTCTTGATTTAGCAGTCAAGAAGGGCTTCCCTAACATGATGCAAAGCCTCAGTGTTCCTATTTAAATGGGGATAGAAACATTCCCTCTAATTATAGGACCATTATATTAGCGATTTTAGCCAAGCTTTATGGAATTATTTTGGAAAAAGAAGATTAGCCTTTGGCTAGAAAGTCATGCTAAAAGAGATAAGTCAGCTTAGGGTTTAGGAGATATCTATTTGGCTAAAAGAGCTAAAGTCCAGCCCGGGTTTAGGAGATATCATTCAGCTATGGACCATCTTGTTACCTTTAGGATCATTGTAGAGGAGTTTCGCAATACTAAAAGCAATTTTTTGGTTTTTTTGGACTTTAGAAAAACTTTTGACATGGTTCTTAGGAAAAAACTTTCGAATAGGTTGGAAGAGAAAAAAGTGTCTCTCGAGTTGAGGGTTGTTGCAATAAGTATGTATGAGAACATTATTGTTAAGTTTAAAAACACTGAGGGTTGTTCAAAAGAGATTAATTGAATATTGGAGTCAAACAAGGTCGTCCCTTGTTCCCTACACTTTTTGGCATATACATTGACAAGTTAGAAGATTGCTTGGAAAAAACAAGTTCTGTCAGCCCTACTCTCACTGGTATAGTCATGAATCTTCTTCTTTATGCCAATGATATCGTTCTTATGACAAGGAGTCCTCATGATCTTGAAAACCAACTAAGAATCATCAAGGATTTTTGCTCCAATATAGGTATGATTATTAAGACGGATAAGACTAAGGTCATGATTATTAAATCCAATAAGATCACTTATGATACCTTCGTATATGACAACAAAAACTTGGAGGAAGTGACTTCATACAAATATCTTGGAATTGATATTCACCACAAGATCAACTTGAATTATAGTATTGAGAAAAGGATTATTGGGGGTTGGAAATCTTATTATGGGCTTGAAAGCAATTGTAAATTAACTGATCTTTGGAGTTTGGATAAGAAAAAACTCCTCTTTGAGACTCTTGTTACACATGTTATTGTTTATGGATGTGAAGTATGGGGTTGTAGTATCTCTTGTGAATCCTGAAGAAAGATAGAGAAAATAAAAAAGAATTTTATAACCTATAATCTCAAAATTAAAGGAAATACGCCCTATCCCATCCTCGTCTTAGAAACAAGCCTCTCCCCCATTGAGAGCACAACTATGACTAGATACCTAATGTATAAGAACAAGTAAACAACATGGAAGACAAGAGAATTCCTAAAATTGCTTCAAAGTCGAGTCGTAACCACCATCGACTCAAGCGAGGATGGCATAAAGATGCTCGGTCTTGGCTAAACTATTGGGGAATCATGGAAGACACCATTTTGCAAAATAAAGATACTATTAAAAAAATCATCAAATCAAAATTTAAGGATAAAATGTTGTGTGATAAAGAGTTACAGGAAAAAATAAAATTAATGTATTATAAGGATGTAATCAACCCTAATCTAGAAGATCAAAATTATCTATCTGTTTTGCCAACTGTAAAGAAAAAAAATAAGCATTGCTAAGATAAGAACAAATTCTCATGAGCTCCTTAGTGAAATTGGGCGTTGGTCAATTCCTAAAATGCCATGGGATGAAAGAGGGTGTCACCTTTGTGACACTTTGAAGGTTGAAGATGAAAAGCACTTTCGCTTAGATTGTCTAGCCTATACCCAGATTAGATTTCATTTTCAAAATATCTGTCACACTACCAACCTTCCTAACCTCTTAACTCAACAAAACTATGATGATCTTAGAAAGCTTCTCTTAACGTTTTTCAAGCATAGAAACAGAATTCTAAAAAGTCACAAGTAATCACTTACCCAATTAAGATCCAATAGGTTTTAATAAACGTTAATCATCATCATTATCATTATCAATTAAATAAATTTAATTTCATATTTAAATATAAATTTTAATGAAATTATTTTAACAGAATTAACGACCATGCATTTACTTAACATGAATATGGTGATTTCCTTTTTGGAAAATATCAACTTTTATTATTAAATGTGAAATTATTTGAACAAAATTAGTAACCATGCTTTTACTAACCTCAATACGGTGATTTCCTTTGTTGAAAATATCAACTTTTATTATATTCAAATGTAAAGAAAGGTTGTAAGTGGATATTGTTAGAATTATTGACCATGCCTTTACTTACGGTGAATATGGTGATTCCTCTCGTTAAAAATATCAAATTTTATTATATTCAAATGTTAATTTGAAAGGTTGTAAGTGGATATTGTTTCTCGCTAAACATGAGCACTAGTTAATTAGGATATGGATGGATTATATAATATTAATTTGAAAGGTTGTATGTGGATATTGTTTCTCGCTTAACATGAGCCACAATTGATTATGATATGGATTATATTATATACCTTGGTTAAAGATATGTGATTTTTTTTTTAGTATTTTCCGAATCAGTACTATAGGAGTCCAAGGTTTATTGTCTTAATATGTTATGTTACATTAGTACATTTGATTTATTTAATATTTTGTTATATATTATATTAATTTTGGGGGGAAATATTTTTTGAATTTTTATTTTATTTTTTCTATTTTAATCATATTAATTTTTGATTGATTTAATTTTTTTTATTTAACTTAATTATTCTTTTATATATGTATTTTAGATTTTAAAACTAATTGTCAACGAGATAAACATAAGAGTATAGAAGAAACACAATTTTTTTTTTGTATTTGTACCATGTTATATAAAAAATTTCTCTTTATATGTGTGATGTATTGGTAGTGGCACTCAGTCATAGCATTGATTCCTTATATCAAAGAGCTAGTGCCAAAAACATTGTATCACATTGTTTCCCTATATCCAAGAGTGAGAGTGAACAACTTTAGTAGTAGAAATATCTATATATATATATTCGAAGGTGGAATCAAGTTATAGAGACAAGCATTAAGAAAGGAGAGGAAGCACAGGGAAAGGCACCGAGAGTGTAGATAGCATTAGGAAAGTGGGAGCACCCAAAATAGAGGCAACAAAGAAAGCAACACTGCTACATAAGTAGAGACATAGGAAAGGTACATAAGTAGAAACCTAGGAAAGGTATAGACAAAGCCAAGGAGGAATACCTGCTTAGAAGTTAATGAGGCCTAGGCATAACTTATTACTCTTAGGGACATTATCATTATCATCTTAGTGAATGGTATCTATAACTCCATCTAAGTTTCCGAGGGTGGGAGATCTTACTCTTAATCAGAACTTAGAACCTTCGAAACCATAGCTAAACTTAGAACCTTCAAAACCATAACTAAGTAAAATAGAAAAAAGAAAAGGTGTAACATGATCACATTGAATAGAAATAAATAAATGGGAATTAGTAGGTGTGGCGCGATGACATTAATTACAAATAAATAGATAGGATCAATAAATTGTAAATTAATAATCCCAATAAATTATAAATTATTATTACTAAAAGGTAAACCATCATCCATGTTTTAGGTTCTTAAGGGATGCGTATTGGTAGTTCTCCATGGGACTCCGCCGGAGACACACAACCCCTTTCCTCCCCATGATTATGATTTGATTGTTGTTGACCATTCTGGTCTTGTTGGGTCTATTCTGTTGTCCACCTTTGGGAGCGGATCGCCTACTTCTCTTTTGAATATATTTGATGCTCCTTCTACCCCTGTAGTCGTAGAAAGTTTTAATATTGGTATTCTCATTTGNTTTTTGTATTTCCAAATTTATTATATAATAAAATATAAAATAAAAACTTTTATAAATTATATAATATTAAAAACTTTTAATATTATATTAATATTAATTTTTGTATTTCCAAATTTATTATATAATAAAATATAAAATAAAAACTTTTATAAATTAACTATCACATATTAAGATAAAAGGATTTATCACATATAATATAAAAATTAAAGTAAATGTTGATAACTCACTAGACACTTTTCAATATGTTGGGAGCAAGTGACAAGTCATAGTAGAGCTGCCCGATCATTGAAAATGGGTCATAAATAAATTACTTTTAACTTTTTGAAATATAATGCATTTTATTTCCCAATCCTATCACTTTTTTAAGCCTTTCCCAATAACTTTTAACTCATGCCTTTCTCATAATCAATTTTAACTTAGGCCTTTCTCATAATCAATTTCAAAAATGTCTAGTTTATACTCAACATGAGACAACTAGTTCAAGCTTGTTTATGTTTTAAATTAATTTTTTTAACAAAATAATTTTTTTGAAATTTGATCCTTGAGTAATTGAATAAATTAAAATAATCAATATAAGTTTAAAGATAAAAAAATTAAATTTAATATATAAATGATAATCATTATTATTTAAAATACAATACTTTTAATGTAAATTATATATATAGAATAAATTAAAATAATCTATATAAATTTAGAGATTAAAAAAATAAACTTAATATATAAATGATAATCATCATTATTTAAAATACAATACTTTTAACAAGTTTATCTCCATGTGAAAATCGTGATTACATATTTTTAAGATGTGGAGAAAAGATTAATGGGTCTCATAGTGGTTAGAATCCACATAATAGCTTGTACATTATAGACTTTTACATGAATTAGTAGTAATTATGATTTTTAATGTAAATTATATATATATAACATCAATCTAGGTAAGATGGAATGGGGAGGGCTAGGTTTAGGGTTTCTGCAGTTTATGGGGTTTTCGCAGGAAGATTCGTGCTAGGGTTCTACAGCGATATCTTGTGTTTGTAGTTTTTTTGCCTACGTGGAGTGCAGAGATGGCACTGGTTTGTACACTTGTCCTAGTTAGGAGCTCTTAAAGTGTTATCGGGGCTAATGTCAAACATTGTAGATCTCACGTGGGTCAACGAAGATGGGTTGTGGGCCAGAGAAGGCTTTTTCCTGGCAGATGACACCTACAAACTTATGTATGAGCTTTTACGTCAGTCTTCTGGAGAGACTTCGACAAGTGCTAAGCTTTCGTCATCCCCTACACTAATTTCTCAACAGTTGACCTCCGATCCAAGATGTGATAGAGTGCCTGGCACAGATCACATGACTGCCACGCACTGTGGGGAGGGACGGCTCATGCGAAACCTTCCTTGAGAAGACCACCTATGTGTACCTCCTAAAATATCAAATAACTCTCAACCAAGGTCTATTGCAAACAACCATCCGGTGCAGAAACCTTGCGAAAAAATTTGGAGGTGTCAGTCGCAACAAAGTCTTCGGTAGTCTAGCACAAACACATCGCAAGCACAAGAGTTGGAAGGTTAGGGAACCCAAGTCAAGTTGCATCCTTGGGAAGGATATCGCCATGGACAGAGTTACCAGCTTATCGGAAAAAGCTCTGGTTGGTAAATTTTACTACACCAGAATGACTAAAGTCCAATTGTCAGACTGGATCTTAGGATTTTGGAAGCCTTTGTCGGGATACAGTCCTAGGTTTAGTCTCCTCTCCAGTCACTGGATGTCTTTTCATTTTCTTTCTGAAGGTGATTTATTGAGTGTTCTGAACTCTCCTTGGATAGTTGGTAGAGGAGTCTTAATGCTTAAAAGATGGTATCCCGGGTTCAATCCTCTCTCTGAGAGTTTCAGAAAAAGATTTTTATGGATGTTGTTGCCGGATTTCCCAATTGCGTTTTGGTTTGTAAAAAAATTTGAAGTTGTTGCCAATGCAGTTGGAAGGTTTATCTTTTTAGATGAGCATTCGCTCCTCTGGAATAATAAGCGACTCGCGTGGGTGTTGTTGGAAATGGATCTTGACAGACGTTTACCAAATACCATTAATATTTCTATTAGTAATTCACTTCTCTATCAAATGGTTGACTACTGGCGGGAGCCCTTTAGATGACTTGGTGCAACCAAAGATACCTGCTATTATAGCTGGAAACCAGAGTACTGAGCATTTAGATGGTGATTCCTTCATTGGTAAGATGCAATTTTTGTTCCCCACCTTTTTTTGAAAAACTTTCCTTCGATGAGTTCAGTTATTTAAAGGATAACAAAAGTTGGGTTCACGAGATTTTTGGGATCTCCTATTAAAAAAGTTGGATGATTAAGGTTTTTGCCATGTTTTAGGTTCTAAAGGGATGGGTATTGGTAGTTCTCCTCGAGACTCCCCCAGAGACACACAACTCCTTCCTCCCCTTGATTGTGCTTTGGCTGTTGTTGACCATTCTGGTCATGTTGGATCCAAACTGCCCCTCACCCTTGGGAACAGATCGTCTACTTCTACTCCAGATATACTGGATGATCCTTATGCCCCTGTAGTTGTTGAAAGTTTTTTTCCTGTTAATCATGTTTTTCCCATTGTCCCTTCAAACGATGCTTGATGCCTTAAGGACACACAGTTCCCCAAGACCAAATCGATTGTGGCCTTATCACCCACACTTCTTCCCCTTTCAAATAACTCTGTGCCCTCACTTGTAGATCGCTCAAATGTGATTGTCCGCAAAAAGACTAGACAACGCCTCCCTAAAAGAGCACTCGGGGCAATTGATGGTGGTCTGAATAGTTTTGAAACCTTAGGCATCGATATTGTTGAACCAGATCCTTTGCCAGACCCCTCTCTTTCTGTTTCCTCAATTCCTAACTCTGATAACTTTTCTTCCCCGACCCTTAGAGCATGCCAGTCGTCCCCCTTTGTTCCTTAATGATTATTCTCTCCTTCAACCTTCATGGGTTTGGGGGGCCCGCTAAATTAGCTTCCCTCAAGTTACTATTGAATCAAGTTAAGCCCAACATTATTTTTCTGCAAGAGACTTTGGTGGATGGTGAAAAGGCAAAACATTTCTTTCTAGAATGTTTTCCGACATGGAATGTAGTTGCACTGGACCCAAATGGATGTTCGGGTGGACTTTTATCTGGATGGAACCCAGCTTATGTTGAGTTTTGTGCTTTTGGCACTTCTGCGGGTATTTTCCTGGAAGGGAGAATTAAACACATAGTGGATCTGGTGAAATTACTCAACTGTTATGCTCCTTATAAAGAAAGGGAAGCTTTATGGCAACACATTTCAGACTCTGGATTACTGAATGAGGAGGGAATTATAGTAGGTGGCAATCTAAATTTCACTCTCTCTGCCATGGAGGTGTGGGGGAATCGGGCTTAGAGTGATCCTCTTACTGATTACTTCTCCAACATTCTCATTAATTTGGGTTTAGTGGATGTCCAACCGACCCAATTAGCACCAACTTGGAGGAATGGTAGAGTTGGGTTAGTTGGAATCTCGAAAAGGTTAGACCGGTTTCTTATCGATGAAAATCTTCTTGGAAATCATGGAATTATTCGGTCTTGGATCATTAATTCCTCCATTTCTGATCATAATCTAATTTGCTTACAAATTGAGAAGACTTCCCATAAATTAGCCCCTCCTTTTAAATTTAACAATTTTTGGATATCATATCGGAGTTTCATTGCTACTATTAGAGGCACTTGGAAAGAGATGAGAAGTTGGTCGGATAAGTCTTCAATACACTTGTTGTGCTCCAAGTTGAAGCAATTAAATAAAGCAGTAATCCATTGGTAGACATTCAAAAAGTTTCAAATGCATACAAAGCTATATAATATCGAACAAAAAATGTCAAAAATATCTGAGAATTGTCCCACACGGGTCTTCGGGCAGGAAGATTTGGACCTACTCAGGTCACTCAAACAAAGAAAAGATTTAATTCTTACAACAGAAGAGTCCACCTGGAGACTCAGGAGTCGAGCAATATGGATTGTGAAAGGGGACAAAAACACTAAATTTTTTCATAAATATGCCTCACAAAAAGATGCCAAAATACTATATGGGATATAATTGATGATGAGGGGAATCTCAAAACATCAGAAAATGAGATTAAGGAGACTGCTGATAAACATTTTAAAGCTCAGTATATCACAATTGATTCAAAAGACACTTCTATCCAAATCAATGTTCTCAAGGAAGTGCCTAGATTTTTTAATGATGTTGATAATGAAGAGATTGGAAAGTCGGTCACTATTGAGGAAGTTAAAGAGATAGTCTGCAAAATGCCAAAAGAAAATAGCCTCGGACCTGATGGATGGACATAGGAACTTTTTCAGTCTTTTTTCGATATTATGGGAGAGGACCTGCATAAAGCTGTTGAGGAATCTAGAAGCTCATGACATATTCCAGGAGCACTTAACGCTACCTTTTTCGCCCTTATTCCAAAAGTTAGCAAGCCTGAAACTTTCAATGATTTTTAGCCTATTGTCCTTTGTAACTTTGTTCACAAAGTGATTTGTAAAATTATTGCAACCCGGATCAAAGACAAACTGGCTTCATGTATTTCCTTCAAACAATTTGGATTTCTTAAGGATAGATTAATTTTTGATGCTGTTGGAATTGCACAGGAATGTTTACACACTGCCAAGACAAAAAAAATTAAGTATAGTTATATTGAAGTTGGACTTGAAGAAGGCATATGATAAAGTGAGTTGGCAATTTCTTAGGTTATTTCTTTTTCAAATTGGTTTAAATTGGAAGGTTACACAATGGATCATGGCATGTATTACATCAATTAATATGGCAGTCCTCATAAACAGAGTTCCAACTGAGTTGTTCAAGAGCCATCAGGGTTTATGTCAAGGCTGTCCTCTTTCCCCTCTATTATTCCTTTTGGTTGTCGAGTGTTTAAGTATATTATTGAAGCAAGCTGTGGAAACTGGTTCGTTTCAGGGATTTAAAGTTGCGGCTGGTACTTACATTTCACATCTCTTCTTTGTTGATGATGTTCTCATTCTAGGAGATGGCAAGTATGAAGATTAGATGTTTTTTAAAACTATATTATCAAATTTCTGTCAAGCATTTGGGATGGATGTAAATTGCCAGAAGTCGTGCTTCCTTGTACAAAATATTGATCATAATCTGGAGCAAAGGTTGAAGACAACCTTTAATATACAGTTTGTTTGCATTGATCAAGGTATGAAATACTTAGGTTTTTTCTTAAAACAAAACAATTACAGAGTGGCCGATTGGAACTGGATGATACAAAAGATTGAAAAGCGGATTGGGAACTGGACCTTCTGCTGGCTATCCTTGGGAGGCATGCTTATTTTAGCTAAATCTGTTCTGCAGAGTATTCCTGTCTATTGGCTTAGTCTTGTTAACATTCCATCTTCCATTCTACACAGAATACAACTCCTCATTTCGAATTTCATTTGGAAAGTAGCAAAAAAAAGTACAAGTTTTCACTTAACAAAATGGCAAAATATTGCTAGGCCAAAAGAAAGGGGTGGATGGGGCATCAAAAATATTTCATGGTTCGCCCAGTCCTTGGCTGCTAAGTCTTGTTGGAGAGGATTATTTGGAAAAGGACTGTGGAATTCGATCCTAAACAAGATATATATAAAAGGCATAGACTTAGTTTCTTGGTTGCGCAGAGAGGAACGCAAGTTCCCGGTAACTTCTATCATCTGGAAGAATTTCATGTTTTCTTTACACATCATCAAAAGATGGTTAGTCTAGTCGATTGGTTATGGTAATCAAGTTATTCTTGGGTATGATCCATTTATTGGATGTAATTATTCACATAAACTCTCAGGTCCTTTAATCTAGCGCTTAAACAATTTAAATATATACTCCTTAGCGCAGACGACCCTCCCAATCAATTCTGGATTTGATCAAAGTTGGTATGAGGCAAACCAACTTGGACTGACAGGAGCGATGAAGACAAAATGTAATGCATATGTTACAATGTTAAGGAGCAGTGGTATAAAACTAAATAACTCCAGTGACAAGATTGTATGGTCTTGGAACAGAGCGATGGGTGATGTTACTGCAAATTTAGCCTATTAGTCCATTACTTTCTCAAATATTTTGGATGAAAATAGATGGTGGTATAAAGGTATCTGGAAAGTAAACATCCCAGATAATATTATTTTGTTATGTGGATGTGCTTAAAGGACTGTATACTTTCTGGTGTAAATTTTAGGAAGAGAGGAGGTATTGGACCATCGATTTGCAGTCTATGTCTCAGAGATGAAGAGACGACCAATCATCTATTTGTGGATTGTAATTCAACTCAAAACATTTGGAAAGATATTTTGGATTTTCTTAATATGCTGAGAGCTTGGAACTGTTCCTCTATAGATGAAAATTTGAAACTTTGGTTGATTCAATACCCAAAAATGAGGCATGTTCCATTTTTGGTGTACGAGGCATATAAAAATACAGAAATAAAATCTTATTTGAAAACTGGAACATACAGGAGTCCAGGATAGTCACCAAAATCATTCTATCAATCAAAGAACACACTGAAATTCTGAAGATGTCAATTTTGAGTATATTCTCAGTCCAGTTTTCTTCGACGATACTCCAATAGGCTTCTTTGATGGTGCAGTTGATGATGATTTCTGTGGCATTGGAATTTTCTTGAAAATCACTCCAGGTCACTTTTTCATAGCATACTTTGTTGGAGGTAATGGAAATAATATGAAAGCTGAACTCTTGGGTTTATGGGGGCTTTTACTTCTTACTTCTAGATTATCCATTAAAAAGTTGATGGTTGTTGGAGATTCAAAGGTCACTATTGATTGAATAAATGCAAAATCCAACTTGAACCTGCTATATCTCAATTCCTGGAAGGATAAGATCGAGAGATTAAAGGAGAAATTTGATTCAATCAAAGTTATGCATGTTCATAGGAAATTTAATTCAGAAGCAGATACCTTATCAAAGACGACTTTGAAGCAACCTACTGGATGGCTCTTTTATGAAGAAACTGTAGAAGGAGATGTTGTCTCAACAGATAAAATCTTCATATTTTAAGACTGATCATTATAGCTGGAATCTTTTTGTTATGATTGTGTAATTAACAAAATAGCTATTATGTAGACTTTTTACAGCATGAAGAAATCAGGGATAGAAACAGAACTGATTACAGTCTTTTTTTATATTTGATGCGATCACTGAACTTATGATCCATATGTACTTGAAAGTTTCACTTGATTCATAATAGAATAACGGTGGAACTGTTTTTTCGGTGTGA
>SNQJ01S0096608.1:0-20839 GCA_010110895.2 Picea sitchensis | reverse complement strand
GGCAACATTGCTTCCGTGAGAGATTTGGCCTAGTGGAGAATGTCTCCCTAGCTGAGAGGGAGTGTTGATGATTACAGCTTCGTGAGACATCCTATGTTGGGTGTGCCCATGAGTTGGGTGTGCCCATGAGATGGGTGTGTCATTCCTCTCTGAGACTGAGATGGAACGATGTGTGCCCCTGTGTGGGGAGGATGCCCATGAGATGAGTGTGTCGTTTGAGATGAAACGATGCGTACCCCTGTGAGGGGTGAAGGTGCCCATGTGATGGGTGTATTGTTCTCCTTTGTGTAGAGAGTTGAGACGTTGTGGTACTCCAGATGATTCTACTATGAGACTCAGTGAGATAGAGATCTGTTAAGTAGGACGTCCCTGTGACTGAGCACAGGTGGACGTGACCCTAGTGGTTGAGCACTAGTGAGTGTGTGTCCAGATGATTCTCATGTGAGACTCGTTGAGATAGAGATCTGTTGAGTTGGACGTCCCTATGGCTGAGCACAAGTGGACGTGCCCCTAGTGGCTGAGCACTAGTGGGTGTGTGAGATCCCTTGCTATATTGTCTAAGAGTTAGATTTACCTATAACCCTAATTGTGATGTAAAGGGTGCAGGTCAACCCCACCATAAAGTGAAAGATAATTAATGTAAAAGATAATTAACATGGTAATTATTAATTATATTTTGAGTTATTGAGGTCGGCTCTGTTGTGCCAATAGACACCACTTTTGATGTGTCCATTCTAGTATAAATAAAGGTGATTTCCCCATTGAGGAAACACAACACACATGTGATTTTGGAAATTTTAGCAAATACATATTCTAGGGCTGAAGTGCGCACCTCTCTTGGGTGCTATCCTTCTTGGTTTTTGAGAGCACCCTTTTGTGTGCTAGGTCTATGGTGTGGGAGGTCTTTCTCTTGAGAATATAGCAAAGGATTGTTGGGTTTTCTTCCCTCGTTGAGAAGGGTTTCCCAAGATATTTCTTGTGTTCTTGTGCATGGTATTTCTTCTTGTGATCTTGGTTATTGCAGCAATTGTTAATGGTGTAGCAGCATTTGTCTATGGTTCAAGTAAATGCTAAAATTGAAATAAACCTCATGCTTGAACCTATTGTAGAGATAGCGTGTTGTATGTTAGAAAACAAATATGTTCCTTATAGTTATTGGGCTAAAGTGGTGCACAAAACAGTGTATTTGCTTAACAAATCTTTGACAAACGCAGTGCAGAAAATGACTCCATAGGAAACCTGGTCTGGACGAAAACCACAAGTAAGTCATCTAAAAGTTTTTGGTTCAAATGTGTATGCATGGGTCCCTAAAGAACAACGAACTAAACTAGATCCCAAAAGCAAGAAACTAATGCTCACAGGCTACAGCAACACTCACAAAGAATACAAGTTAGTTGATGTGGACACTAACAAAGTAAGCTTTAGTCAAGATGTTGAGGTTGATGAGAATGCAACTATTTCAAATGAGTTTGTATCTGAAATATTTTGAGCATGAGGAAGCTTTGACTAGCAGCTCAAGTAGGAAGCTTGTATAACCTCCACCTAAAGAGGGTAGAATTCTAAGGATGGGTCTCCAAAAATTCCCAACCAAGAAGCAGTTGCAGGTGCCGTAAATCAACAAAATGACAATTCTAATTTGGAGGAAGAGGATCCTAAGAAGAGACCAAAACGGTGGCACAACACCATTGGAGATGGTCGGCTAGATGAGATGACAACAGAAGGAAGACCAAGAAGAGTTAATAAATCTGATACAGTTAAATATGCTTTGATCGCTAACATTCAGGACTAAAATGAACCTCAGGAATATGAAGAGACCAAAGGAAGACTAGAATGATAGAAGGCCATGCAAGCCGAACATGAGACTCTAATGAAAAATTAGAGACGGGCTCTCACAAAGCTACCTTCAGGGAAGAAACCCATTAGCTACAAATGTGTGTATAAAGCAAAGTGCAAAGCCAATGAAACACTTGACAAGCATAAGGCAAGACTAGTTGCAAAGGCCTTCACACAGGAAGAAGGAATTGATTATGAAGAGACCTTTGCTCCCACAACAAAGATAAGCACGATCCACTTAGCTATAGCCATGGCAGCACAATTTGGCTAGAAACTATACCAGATGGATGAGAAGACTGCCTTCCTTAATGAAGATTTGGACGAAGAAGTATACATGTACCAGCCATAGGATTTTCAAGTTCTAGGGAAAGAGCGTATGGTCTGTCAACTGCAGAAAGTTCTCTATGGCCTGAAGCAAGCACCCAAAGCATGGTACATCAAAATTGACAAGTATTTGGGTGAATAAGGGTTCAAACAGAGTCCTTCAAATCCCAACCTTTACGTCAAAAGCATTGGAGATGATGTAATTATTTTGGTGATATATGTAGATGGGTCATGACATCATCATCACAGGTAGAGAGGCAAGGGAAATTTCACAAGTAAAATCCAATTTATGTGCAGCTTTTGACATGAGTGACTTAGGCCTCCTACATTACTGCTTAGGTGTAGAATTTTGGCAAATAGATAAACATATTTTTGCTTCACGAACAAAGTATGCCAAAAGTTTGTTAGACAAGTTCAGGATGGTAGATTGCAAAATATCATCTACACCTACAGAGAATTTCAGAATGGTAAATTGCAAAATATCATCTACACCTACGGAGAAAGGGATGAAACTTTCAGCCAAGACTAGTTCTATGGAAATTAATGAAGTAGTCTACAGGAAACTAGTGGGGAGCTTGATCTATCTTACAGCCACTAGACCTTGCATGAGTTTTGTAGTCAGCTACATCTCTCGATTCATAACTGCTCCAAAGGTAGAACATTGGACAGCAGCAAAAAGAGTGCTATGATATGTGAAAGGAACATTAGATTTTGGCATCCTGTATGGCAAACACAAAGAACCTTGGTTGCATTCTTGTTATTCAAATTTAGATTGGGCAGGATCAGTGGATGACAGGAAATCCACATTTGGTTATGTTTTCAGTGTGGGTAATGAAGCAGTTACATAGACCAACTAGAAGCAACATGTCGTTTCCCTTTCTTCAACAGAGGCAGAATATTCAGCAGCAGTGTAAGGAGCATGTGAATAAATTTGGCTCAGATGAATTCTTGGAGATATGAAGATCCAACAGAACGAGTACTCTATTGGAGATATGAAGATCCGATAGAACAAACCTACACTGGTGTACTGTGATAATCAAGGAGTTCTCAAGCTGGCAAAGAATCCAATCTTCCATGAGCATACCAAACATGTTAATGTTCACTATCACTTCATCCGACAGCTTGTACAAAAATGGAACAGTTGAGTTGCAATACTATCCTACAGAGGATTAGACAATAGACATTCTCACCAAGTCTTTGAGTCCAAAAAAAATCGTAAAATTCAAAGACAAACTTGGTGCATTTTCTAGATTGACCATTAAGGCAGGGTTTTAGAATATTAAGGTCATCTAGACTATAGACTTGGGCATATTAATAAAGTCACCTTTTTACTTTAGATTACTTTATGTTTAATTGTTGTGTTAATGACTTAAAGTACACATAAGTCATTTTAGGGTTTATGCATTTAGGTTTGTGCAATCAGGTTTTATGTCATCTCATTGTTATAAATAGATGGTTGCTCTATTTATTTTATATCCAAGAATCCTTTTCTCTCTCTCAGTTCTCTCTTTGTGTTCTTGGTTCCTTTGCGTGTTCGATTTTTGTAATATCACACATATCAGATCGAAATTGCAACATATCAGAACTGTTTAGCACAATGTCAGTATGAACTGATGCAATTGAAGGAAGAATTAACAAAATTCAGAACAAATTCTCTCAACAAATGCCTTACAAATATTGGTATATGATTTGAAAATAGAGGCCTTGCTAGAAAAGTGGATAAATTAAAAAATGAAGTAGCATCTATGATGCAATGAGGAATATGAACAAAAAATTCAAGATTTCCAGACAAAAATTGAAAGCCGTATCATACAAAGACAATGAAATCAACAGTCTCAAAAGTCATAGTCAAATCTACTTAATGAAGTCGAAACAAATTGAAGGAAAAGGGCATACATATTCCAAAATTCAATAAAGAGGCATTAACAAATTCAATTGAATCAACAACGATTGCAAAAGTCAAGGTACAAATAGTATAAAAGGGAACTATCACAGATGCAATCAATGTTGAAAATTGAGTGAAGATTTACCTGTAAGTTGACAAGCATCAATCAACATAGTGACACTTACAGATCCAATTACAATTGAAGGTCCATCAATCACCACTAACAATTATACCATATCAGAGGAAATCACCACTAACAATTCTACCCTATGTCACCGAAATCACAAATTTTGTCACACAAATCAAAAATCAAATTACAATTCAAAATACTAGAATACCAATTCAAATCAATTCCAAAGGAATCATAGAAAATCACAATGGAAGAAGTCCTAATAAAATATCGCACCATATAATCTTATAAAAAAATCGAATTAGGATGGACTAATACTTTCTCAATACAATAATCTGTTCAATGCTTCAACAATCATACCGTTTTGTTTCTTCAACCATAACAACCTCGGGAATAGATCATCAAGTGAAACTGTGAAAGTATTACATGCAAGAATGAAGACATGGCCTTTTCGAGATTATGCTTTGAAGTCAAAGCATCTTTTAAGGGGGAGGCAATGTAACATACATAAATACACCTGTAATAATTATATTGTAATAAAACAATATTAAGTAACCAAGGGCCACATGTCTAAATGGCATGTTTAATCAAGTATGTGACCATTCAATGTATACTTAAAAGTTAATATACAACGTCACATGTTATTGTAATCACAAAACATTTTATATATATTCAATACATTATATTTATCCTATATGGATTTCTGATGGTTGTCCATTTATTTTGGATATTATGTATATGAACCACTTTGGTTCATTACACATGGAGCCCTCAAAGTTAAGTTGTTGACCGAGTTTGACAGCATTTCTATGTAACATCCGTTCCCAAAAAAAATCTACATTATATATACTTGATACATTATATTTATCCTGTATGGATTTCTGATAATTGTCCATTTATTTTGGATATTTTGTATATGAAGTTTGAACCACTTTGGTTAATTACACATAGAGCTCTCGAAGTTAAGTTGTTGGCCGAATTTGACAGCATTTCATATCTAGCATTCATTCCCAAAAAAAATCTACAATTGCCAAAGGCAGCACTTCCCCTTGGAAGAAGCTACAAATGCAGGTGGATCAACCTAAAAGTGGCTTTGTATATTTGGAATTTATAGTTCCCTTGTAGATCCAACTCCTCTCTACATGTGTATCCATCCTTGTAGGAAGTTGATGATATTTTTGGTTGGTGCTTTGAACCGAAAACATATCATGACTAGCAATATTTCTTAGAACCAAATCCCAAGAGTGGCCTTCCAGTCACAAGAAGGCATCTGATCCATAAACTAGCAAAATACTACAAAACAAATTACAGTTATCAAATACCGAAATGCAAATGAGTAAGAGAGCTACCCAAACTTAATTTGTCCTATGAATAAGCCAATTTTTTTAAAAAGGTGTAGGTGCTTGAAAAGATGTAGTTTACTGCACTTTGTAATATGTCAACTAGTTAAATAAGAGTTCAATGCAGGAAAGATCTTTCAAATCTGACACATGGGCAGTCCTCTATAATATCTGAAATTCAAATACTGAAGACAATATTATTACTGTCTTATACAAAGTTTTCCTTCACATGCGGGTCTATATTATGATGGGCAATTAAACATGAAAAGATATTTGAAAAACAAGGGAACCCAACGTGCTCCAGATGTAAAATGCCTGAACATGGTTGTTGAGTAGATAAACAGAGCCAGAGAAAGGGCACCTCTCTTCCAGTTCTTCAAAATTTTTTGACTTTACTTCCAGCTCTTGAAGTTGATGTTTGACATCCATGTGCTGTTTTTCAATTTCCCCTATTGCTGCTTCTAATTTCTTTTCTTCCTCTTCAACCTTCAGCATTAATTAAGAATTAAACCTTCATATCATTGAAATAAATATTTGGGCTTTAATATTAATAAATAATGCATTGCTATGAGATTTACAACAGAGGAAAACAAACGGGCATCATATTGTTTGCAAAGTAGTCCATGTTACTATATATAATATAGATAATCCAAACTATTGCAATCTTAAATGAACAATAAAAGAAGACAAAGTCGCATGCAAATTCACCTCAACCTCTTGAGAGACACCAACAGAAGACAGTTTTTTTATTTATGCTACACACCTTTTCTTTTTCTCGAAGAAAATCAGCCTCACTGAGACCACTGGGGGATTCCTCTTCAAGGCGTTCAAGACATGCTTCATAAGCCTTAATGTCCCTATTAATATCTTCAAACTCTCTATCAAGTTTTTCAGACACAACCCGCATGCATTCCAAGCATAAAGGTTGCTCAACCTGTGAAAGAATGTCTATCAAAAATCTTTCACAAAGATTTCACTGAAAATGCAGACAATGAAGCTTATTCCATCTTATCAGTAAATACAATCAGCACAAAAAAAAAACCATTCCACAGTACTACATATACTTGACAAAAGTTTAAATACAGCACTACAAAATCCGGCAATCAATCTAGATTCTAAATACAGAAAAATGTCTGAAATAATCATTACTACTGACAAAATATACAGGGCACAGAATACAAGAAATTACTGTATGACTAAAATTCTCCTCTAAGAACACAATAGGTTCAAAACGTGCAAATGTAACTTTGGGTAAAAATGATGCGATGTCAAACAAAAGTATAAAAATTGATGTAAAAAATACAGTTTTGATCTGTGCTTATACATATTCAGGTGAGGGTGGGAGTCTCCACGATCCCAAGAGGAAGAAGATTGTGCACTGTGCTTGGGGTCTAGGGAAGGTGACGAATAATCTTGCCAAAGCCTATTCACTGTGGTGCAGGCTCAACATCGCTAGAAATAATGGAATTAGGTCCCTGATGGTCTTTGGGGATTCAATGTTAATCATCCGGGCAGTAATCGCCCAGACAACCCCAGGAGGGCATCAACTTCAAGGCCTTGTGGCACAAATCAAGCAGATTATTTCTCAGTTTGATAAGGTCTCTCTTTTCCACATCAGAAGGGCATTGAACAAAGAGGCAGATGCATGGGCAAAACTTGTGACATCAATGAGTGCAGGGAGCAATATGCAAAATGGGATTTTTAATTATGCCACAATCCCCTAATCATCCTTTTAGTGTGAGGTTAACTATTGATATAATGGCCAAGTGGATCGTAACTTAAGTACAAACCGCATGGCTTTTCCCGAGGTCACGTAAGGCAAGTAGGTGGTGGAGGGACAGCAAGAGCAAGCAAACCTGCACTCATTTACTAAGGCTGGCCACACGCGAGAGATTTCAATGCAACGGTATGGGGAGAAGCAACGGATATGGGATAATTCGTGGGAGGGAACCACCCTGGTTCTGTGGAATTGTGGTCTGGCAGTGGGAGGATTTAGCCCGGAATTTCTTGGCTGAGTGCAAGTTTCCAGTGATTTGGCAAAGGCAGAGCCATGGATTGACAGTCGAGGCAAGTCTGGGGTTGTTCACAGCGAATTCACAGGGTTACCCATTTCAATCTCCAGTTGTCTTGGTCGTGGATGAGATTTCTCTGTTCCAGAGTTCATTATCTGTTGAGTTGGCCTTGTGTGGAGCATTCTGAGCCAGAAGAATTTGGGGCTTTTCACCAAGTTTGAGTTTTGGTTCTGGGTTCAGAGAGGCAGTGTTATATTTCTCTGTGTTTTCAGGGCATGTGGCAAGGGCAGGTGATGACGCCTGGGAATTTAAAAGAGTCCTTCGCAGGCATGAGATAGCACAGGACAACAATAGTGCTATCTTGGTCATCACCTCCAAGGTGGCAGAATTGGAGTGGTCCTGCATATCTCACAATGCTAATTTTTTCATCCTTCTTCTCAGCCAAAAATGTCGGATTGACTCGTTGGAAGCAGAATGTAGCAGACTTCGGGCATTGGTTTTAGCTCAGAGAGCGGGTAATCTCTCCTTGGCATCAAATAAACAGCGAACTCAAAGCTCTGATCAAGGGGAGGGAACAGAAGCTGAAACAGTGTACCAGAACCAAGTTCCCATGGAAATCGAAGGTGAAGGAACCCACCACTCTGGCAAGGAACAGGAAGACCAAAACAGCGTGCAATTGTTAAACAGTATGAATGTTTTTTCAAGTTATCTGTGTTTTCTGTCAGTTTATTAGGCAGACTACCTGCAGGATCACTTGGAATTCTAGTTTAGAAACTCTTTTTTGTATGTAATTAGCTATCTAGAACTATGCTCTGTTTTGTGGGAATCCAGCGATGGAAACTATGTAATCGCTGCTAGCCTCGGCGCAACAAGTCTCTTTATATATATATATAATGAAAAATTCCATTGCAGTTAAAAAAGAAAACTGTGCTTATAAATATTAAAAACAAAAGACAGTAAAGAAGTATTTGGAGACTGGACTGTGCTTATACATACCAGCATAGATCCATCTTAACTAGTATCTATTAATCACTGAGAGGGATCAAAAAGAAACTGAGGGGAAAACTTCTTGGTAATTAAAGACCAAGGTTAGGATGGACTATGCTGATTTATTTTATTATTGTCTTCTTTTTACTATTATGGTCGGACATTTTTTTATATTCCTTTTTATTATTATGGTCAGCTTTTTATCTCTTTTACATTACAGATCTCAACTTTTCTTTCGTTTTAACTTATTAGCGTTATGATACACACCTCATCCATACTGGGCTGTACAGTGCACCTCACTTCTCTCAGTGCAATCAAAAATTAAAAAACAGTAAAGAAGTAAGGACAGTTATTTAAGCTTAGTTTCAGGAATTCTTTGACTCCAAATATGTTACTGACGCAAATATGCATCTATTTCCGTACTAAAATATGAGCTACAAGATTGGCAGGAATCGAAGCAATGTAAGGAATCATTGTGAGCACAACTCTTAACTATGTAGACAGTTGTGGGAAAGTTCGATCCTGTGATTAGATCAACACAAAACTGTATAACTACAGTGTGGGATTGCACAATCACTTACATCTGGAAGGTTTACATATTTATACCAGTGATCAGATAGAATCTGCCATCAATGCAATTATTGTAAAGTCGGCCAAAAGAATAATAAACTCTTAGGATTTCTAGAAACTCATCAGCTGTGAGTGGCACTGGATAAGACCTGGTCAAGTTTATTCACCAAAGGTCACAGGTGCGTCAACCAAACCAACTAAGACATTCCACTAATGATACCAAGGAATCTGGAGCTACACTAACATGGTGTAATGCATGGTGATTTGTTGGTGATGCCACGTGAACAATCTACTGAAGGACTCGTCTCACACTGAAGATCAAGCACAGGTCACAGTTGTGGAAGTCGCAACAGGGAACAGGTGTCTACCGTGACGAATTCTATTGTGAGTACTCCTCTGGCTGCACTAAGGGCTGACAACCAGACTCGTATATATCCACAAATCAGTGGATGCAAGGAGTTGACATGCACAAATCAATGGATGCAAAGAGTTGACATTTACTATTCATAATTTGATCTCCAACATTTTGGACGTAATTAATAACAACATATTGAAAAGAAATTTACAACGATGACAATGATGAGCATAAACAATACTTCAATATGAAAGCAAAATAAGTGAAAGGATTGCAGAAGTGAAGAATATAACAATGCTAACTTCAATGAGATGAACAAAGCAAAACTATAGTATTTCAGAACTAAGAAGACCTATTAATTGCAATTAAATTATAAATGTTCCTCAAAATACCACAAACCGAGCAAAACAGTCAACCTGCATAAGCCTTTAATAACAAATCAAAAGGCATATGAAAAAGTTAATAGAAAGAAGATATCACCACTGTCACAATCATTTTTTATAATTTATCAGAACAATTATAGGCTTCACCTTTCCTTGGAAACAATTGTGGCAAAACATAACTTCCTTCCTGATAGTCATTACAATAAGTAGGGTTGACCCATACTTGAAATGCAAGGGAAAACATAATAACCATAGGCCATCCAACTCCAATTATAACCCATGATTAAAATCCATGTCATAAGAAAAGTCAATACCCTCTGATTGTTAAAATAAGCATCCAAAATTCAATCTTAGGGAAAATATAGTAACCACAAACCATCCAAACACTGTAACAACACATCTTGACCTTCAATGCAAGTTTGCCAGAACAAGATCCATTCACAAGCCCCCAGATTTTTTGCATTCATTCCTTTGCCAGCATCCCAACACAACAAGGATATTCTCCAAAAACCCTTTTAAGAGTATTACATGAATCTAAATCTATTTCATAGAAGGCATTTCCCCTGTTACAATAGATAAACACCCTCCTATGCAAAGATTATCATATATGACATAAAACAAAACTTACAACCATAAAATCCTATGTTGCACGAGTTTCCAAAATGTGGGAATGTTGGGAACTTAGGTATGAGTGTCTGGATCGGCTAGAAGCTTCGCCCAAATTTAAAGGAAACTGCAGGTCGGAAGCGGCAATTATATATATTAAAAATAATAAATTATAGAAAATATTAGGGATTATAGTAATTTTTTTAATTATATAATTATATATGTTTCAATATATGCTATAACTTATATAAAATAATACAAATATTGAACTTTAACTATAAATGTTTATAAATACATAAATTTATATTAATCTATAGAATTTACGTTTATGAAATATATGTGTCTATGTGTGTATGGGATTATCGTAATTTTTTAATTATACAATTATATATGTTTCAATATATGCTATACTTATATAAAATAATACAAAAATTGAAATAAATAAAAAAATTAGCATATTGATATAGTAAAGTTAATGCCAAACTAAATTAAATAAATAGAAATGAAAAAAATTAATAATCGCCTAAGTCGTGTTGTGTGCTATGTAAATTAACAATAATAAAACTTAGAAATCTGTGGTAGCTGGTAGCTCATCTTTGTTCTCGCCGTTGCTTGAGGCCTCCATTGAAACGACTCCCCACATCCCTGAAGCTTGAGCTCAATCTCTTCCTCATGGTCAAGATTTGAAATTCACGGTTTGCTTTTAGGTTTACCTCACTCACGGGCAATGGGATCATGGTTTCCAATGTATCTTACAATCACATTCACATGCAGCATGATCAGGACATCCAATCATCAAACCGGAATTCCAATGTATTTTCCAGGAATCAGGGCAAGAATCATTTAAACGGGTGAACTATCTTCAAAAGAAACAAATTTCACTGGTCAAACACGGATTAGTTTGTCCTTATAAGGAAATGGAGGGAAAGTCATTATAAGGAAATGGAGGGAAACTAGCTCCCAGAACGCCTAAAAAATAACCTAAACGCTCCCATAAAGTACCATTCAGCTGATGGACTGTCAATTCCATTTTAACTTCATATAATCAAACAAAAAACAAAATATTTTTTAACTTTTAATTGGACCCAAAAGTATGTCCAATTAAATGTCAAGGCTAAATATATACATAGATAGCATATATGGACTAAGGGAAATGCACATCCTCTCGTTTTGTCAATACGTTTTGTCAATAGACGACTCAATTTCACGTGGTCACATAGATGTACCCACCTCTAATGTAGAACTGCTGCCCAACCCTTATCAAGCATAATGACCTCTGGGGTGTGCTTGAGGCATAATTAGTTCTCTCTTCGACCTCGAATGTTAGGAGAAATTTTGTTCATTGCTTTGGGGCTCCCCCTAGGGTCACGCAACCAAGCCCTCTTCACCTCGAGCACACCCTTGCAGTTCTCTCTTCGACCTCAAATGTTAGGAGAGATTTTGTTCATTGCTTTGGGGCTCCTCCTAGGGTCACCCAACCAAGCCCTCTTCACCTCGAGCACACCCCTGTAGTTCTCTCTTCGACCTCAAATGTTAGGAGAGATTTTGTTCATTGCTCTAGGGCTCCTCCTAGGGTCACCCAACCAAGCCCTCTTCGCCTCGAGCACACCCCAGAGGTCATTATCGAGCTTCGTGTAGGTACCATCACAATGATTGATAAGCAACTGCCTAACTCCAATCCCTCCTCTACATCTACCTCTATTTCAATTTTCTAGTGTTGTAGTGCTCTTTTTTCTAGGGTTTACCCTTCCTCAATCACAAATTTTATTTTCACTTGTATCTCTTTTTCTTTTGGCACTCCCATGACATGTATCTCTTTTCTTTGCACTCCATGACATGGATTGTGGATTTCCATGTATTTTCTAGCACCATTGGTCTATTCTTTGGTCACCTATTGGCATATTAAAAATATCTTATCTTATCTAAAATTGCCATAACAACATCCATGACAACCTCAACGTTTCCATTAGGGACTTTGATTTTTTCTAGTCCTCCTTTTACCTATCCTTCTGGCTATAGTTTCTACTCATTCTAAAATCTATCTCAATCAACTTTATATGAATGAAAACTTGAGGGAGGGGATTTAAAATTTATCATCTAATGTCAAGCACTAATGAAGGATGGTGGTGAACCCACCAAGTTACTCCAGCGTGTTGCAAAAGTCTCCATACCTGCATTTAGTGTCTCTTCAGATCTTGCAAAGATCGTTCATGTCACTTGGCTGCCTTGTAGCCGAGCTAGTCACTTTTCCTCATTAAGGTGTGATTGTTGGCCTTCACACCAATGTGATGGTAATACAAAGTAACACATTCTGAGTTAGTTGGTTTTCTTAACTAAAAATCTGCACCTCTTATGGGGGCTTGAATATCTTCCAGTGGAATTGCACAAAAAGAAAGGGAAGCGTGTTCTTTTTCTTTTGTTTTTTAAGGGGGGGAGCAGGTGGAATGTGCAACCTTTTCATAATAGACTTGCAAATGTCTTTCCAAAATAGAATTACATAATTGTACAAATGTTGACCCAAACATAAAGCAAACATAACCCTACATGACATATAATTAATGAGATATGACAATGGAAAACATTAAAAAGCCAACTATAACAAATGCACACAAAATGTCAAAACAGTAAAGTTGCTCACAAGCATTAAGATTCAAAATTCAAGACACTTTCAAGTTTGAAATAAGGAATAAGCGTATATACTCATTCCTCCAAACAACAAACACACTTGAAAAGCACGTAACTTTGCATCATTGCTATCTTTCCAAATGTTACTCATAAGAAAATGACATTTCATATGTTATTAACTAAAAATGGTTAAACCAGCATCTGGGCATTTGTTGATAAAATCCACCCACAAAGGGTTTATGTGGATCAGTATATCTAATAACGCAATGCTCATTTAGGTTTGTAACTTCATATTAACCACTTGCTGGAGTGGCTTGCCACGTCACACAGAATTAGTCCATGCCATCATGGAGTAAAAATTCAATCATTGACTGGAGTGGACATGATAAGCACACATTTCAGAATGGGGACTTAAAATTCACAAAAAATAAGGTCATGATAAGCTCTAGATAATGTGTGTCCCTATTTCCCAAATTAAGTACATCTTTTAATGTGGTCTACATAGAGTTGTTGCAAAAGGGATGCAAAACCATGGGAATCAAACCCCTACACTATATAAAGCCAAATTCATTTAAAAATTAAAATGTAGAAAATACACGTTTCATTGAATTGGCAATTTTATTGAACCCAAAGAAACACATCGATCTAAGACCATAAATTCCTCTTTACTTCCCTAAAGGAGACTTCCAATCCACTCTTAGATTAAAAGTACATATTTACACACCTGTGTTTGAGAAGAAACAATATCAAAGGCCCGCTTCAAAACAGTTATACTGGAACTGAAACTAGCATTGTTCATGTGCAGTGTGCTACTGGAATTCCCAACAAAATTCGTAGAGGGCAGACCACCTCCTTCAGGAGAATTCTCGTATCTATACATCGAAGCAGCTGAGGATGGCAACACCACAAACGATTCATCCATCGCCTTCCCACCATGGCTGTCAGGTCCACTATTAGTGGCTTGCCCAGGCGTGCCTTTATCAAAAGGACCCACCGCATGATGAACGGGCTGATTCAGATTGGTCACTGGAGGAGAGCCAGGGTACTGATTTCCGCCCGTTCGAGGACGAGGAGGAAACCCAGGTGTCTGATTCCTCTGCTTGGGCAAAACAACAAAGGAATGGTCCATTCGACTAGCTCCCAATACACTCCCAGCGCCATGCATCGACAAAGCCTGCACCCCTGCAGCGTATATTCCCAACGTGGCATTTCAAAACAATTCAAAACCATGATCCTTACACAAAATTAAAAAAAAATAGCTTTCTAAAAATCATCTCCGAGCTCGAGTTTCAATTAAAGAAAATTAAGGTTATTTTGGACCCCAAACCAATTTATTCACAGAAGTATCGACTCAACACTTCATATCTATGGCCTTTTTTTAGTCGATGGCCACGAGAAACTTGTGCTGTACTAATCTTCGGTGCCCACATTCTCCCAAATTTTCACAACGAATTCAATAGTCAATGTCAATTTTAGATCTGGGTTTCAATCAAATGGGAGGATGGGTCGGGGAATCTGGACTGCATTTTACCGATGTCTACAAGTTGCATTGAACAAAACATAAATAATTACAATTAGTCTAAAATTTCATAAATAATTAGAAGTCGTCCAGAAGCTTATGTAGCTTACTAATCATTAATGGCTTGCTAAATAGGCCAAAACCTATGTATACTGTAAAATCTTGAATAATTAAGGATAAATACAGATATTAACTCCATCACTCAAACTTATCTTCTCCCATAGAAGAATCCCGAGGACAAACTTGAAACAGAAGATAAGACACAGGAGCTTATAAGAATGAATTTTACCGGGCTGAGTGTAACTGAATTATACGAGTTTATTGAAATTTAGGCCAGCAAAACAAGCGGTCTATGCCATGATCGCACGAAGGTCTGCCCAATCGGCTGATTTCTGAAGATCGAAGAGAGACGAATTTTCAAAAGATTAATGAATTTTAAAACCCTAACCTGATTTTGAGGGTTCTGCTCCAAACTTTTCTGCGTAGGACTCTGCCCCGACAATGGAGAGAGGGTGTCGACAATTCTGGCACAGCCATCTCGGGATGCCCGGGTCGATGAAAAGGCCTCTGGATTTTTCTCCGTCGTCTTTCATTTTGCCGGGAAGGTCGTCAATTCGAATGGCGAGAGGCACACAACTTACAGTAAGCAATAAATTTATAACAGAAGCGTCTGGAGAGAGCGAAGACTGACAACGGTTTGTGAGAATGGAGTGTAATGCTCGCACTGGTTTTTAAATCAAGTGGGTGATTTGGGCATTTATCAAATTTATATCAATATGGAAACAAGTAAAATTAGCACAGCTAAACATGTTTAGAAATATTTTAACTAGTTAATAGTTGTATGTAGGTGAAAGTAAAAAGTTCCATTTTATTTTAACTTATAGTTGTATGAAGAAAAACACAAAGTTAAAAACTAATTATGAAACACTATGTAATAATATATTGTTTATATATAATCAAAAACCAAAAGAGAAGTAATAGTGAATATTTTATGCTTTTAAAAGTTGAAGTAGAATTGAACAAATCTAAGTGTGAGTAGCTATTGACAATATCATAAATGTAAATTGAAGTATTTAAAACTTTTTTAAAATAAATTGATAAATAAAAACAATGGCATATTAGTTTTATCCAAAAAATTTCAAAGTATGATCGAACTAAAGGACACATGATTTTTAAACTTTTTTAAAATAAATTGATAAATAAAAACAATGGCATATTAGTTTTATCCAAAAAATTTCAAAGTATGATCGAACTAAAGGACACATGATTTTTTAGACTTTTATGTAAGAAACTATCAAAGTTACATAATATCACTTAATTAATAGAAATCTTGGGATTATGGGGTCTCTTATACTTTGTTTCTAGATTATCCATAAACAAGATGATGGTGACTGGAGATTCAAAGGTGGAGATTCAAAGGTGGTCATTGACTGGATTAATGACAAATCAAAATTGAATATGTTATATCTAAATATCTGGAAAGATAAAATCAGGGATTAAATGATAGTTTTGATGGAATCAAATATATGCATGTGCACGGGAAATATAACTTTGAAGCAGATTCAATATCAAAAAAAAGCTCTGGACTATCCTATGGGATGGTTTTTTTTCAAGGAATCTATAAAAGGAGATGTGGTCAATGCACATAGATATTTTTTTATTTTAAAGACAAAAGCACTCAAATGACTTCTTAGTTCTAGATGGAAAGCAGTTTTGGCATGTCATGTACTTATCATATTTTGTTCTAGCATGCACTTCCTAGATTGAAGTCAACAAGAACAGGTTATAGTCTTTTTGTCAAATTGTTAAGAGATCATCAGTTCTTTGATCCATATGTATTTGAAAGGTTCACTTGATTTCTAATAGAATAACAGTGAAACTGTTTTTTTCTACATGAAAAAAAAAAAAAATAAGTTGAGCATTAACAATATAATATTATATATTTATGATTAGATAAATAATCTTGATATATTAAAATTTGAAATTCAAACAAAGGTTTTGATTTTGACTAATGTAATTAATATTGAAAATCAATATATATGGTCAATAGTTGGTAAGTGTGTATATCTAAGTAAAATGTGATTAATAGTAATTAATAAAATTGTCAAGTTGTGGGGTGACAAGTGTGGGAGGGGTCATTTTTTATCCGAGAGGAAATCAAGAATTAAAATATACATGGAGTTTGGGGCACGAGAATAATAACTAGGGTGGAGAGTATGCCCTTCTCAAGGGATTACAGTTAGCTAAAGGATTGAACCTGCAACAATTATGTATAGTGGGGGACTCAAAGAATATTATCCGTAGCTTGATAAAAGGGGCATATCCAATTGTTCACCAGAGCAATATTATCAAAAAAATCCACCTAGAAATTACAAGTATTCCTAAAATCTCATTTTTCCATGTTAAAAGGGAGAATAACTACATGGCAGACTCACAAGCCAACTTAGTAGTTTCATTGCTAAAAGGAGTAATTAGTGTTAATGGGAATTTGTCCCATCATCAAATTCCTTAATTAAGGAAACTCTCAAATCAATTGTTGCATGTCGCACGGGTGTCAAGTCTCATCTCACGTGATGTCACAAGAGATCAAACTCGCATGAGTGCACTCCTCCAAATACATGGTTTCACATCTAAATCCCACAAAGCGATCTCTTTGCTTGTGCATAGAAGGACTCTCACGACAGGGTACACTCCAAATTCAATGGAAGGGAAATCAGATGCAGGGGTTCGAGAATTCAAAGTTGGGTTAGTACTCCTTCCACAGTGGAAAACAATCATGTTATTGAATGGGAGATTTGGTTCGCATGTGAGCGAAGTAACTCATAATTGGATAGACATGCATCACACAGATTTGGTAGTCTTGGTTCAATCTGTCATGCAACTGGAATCAGCTTTCGTCGCAATCAGTGGTGATGATATATGGTTCATTGTCCTAGCGAGAATTTGTTTGTTGGGAAGTTTCAAAGTGAATTCAAAATTCATTTCACAGAGGAGGTGGCCTCCTTTTAAGCGAGCACTCTGAAATATGGCAGTGTGGAAAGGAGACAAGGATTTTGAAGACACATTTGTAAAGGGAAATAAACTTCAGGAAATTGAGACGTCAAAGGCAGGGGAAGATTTGGGTCTGGCATTTCAAGATCATTCAAATTGCAGAAGATTGGATCTGGTTCTTTCGCTGGGAATTTACGAAGAAGTGACACATCAGTATCACAAGCAACCTCTAGAAGTTAAGACTGTGTCAATGTCGCGAAGAAGCCAAAATATTCAGGCTCTGGTTTCCACCGTGGAAGTATTAGAACAGGGAGTGAGGCAATTGTAGTTGGATTATCACTCACTCTTGGGCCGGGTAAATCAAATGCACGGCTTCACATCTAAATCCCACAGAGTGATCTCTTTGCTTGTGCATAGAAGGACTCTCAGGACAGGGTACACTCCAAATTCAATGGAAGGGAAATCAGATGCAGGGGTTCAAGAATTCAAAGTTGGGTTAGTACTCCTTCCACGATGGAAAATATTCATGTTGTTGAGTGGGAGATTTGGTTCGCATGTGAGCGCAGTAACTCATAATTGGATAGACATGCATCACAAAGATTTGGTAGTCTTGGTTCAATTTGTCATGAAACTAGAATAAGCTTTCATCGCAATCAGTGGTGATGATATATGGCTCACTGCCCTAGAGAGAATTTGCTTGTTGGGAAGTTTCAAAGTGAATTCAAAATTCATTTCAAAGAGGAGGTGGCCTCCTTTTAAGCAAGCACTCTAAAATATAGCAGTGTGGAAAGGAGACAGGGATTTTGAAGACACATTTGTAAAGGGCAATAAACTTCAGGAAATTGAGACGTCAAAGGCAGGGGAAGATTTGGGTCTGGCATTTCAAGATCATTCAAATTGTAGAAGATTGGATCTAGTTCTTTCGCTGGCAATTTACAAAGAAGCGACACATCAGTATCACAGGAAACCTCTAGAAGTTGAGACTGTGTCAATGTCACGAAGAAGCCAAAATATCCAGGCTCTGGTTTCCACCATGGAAGTATTGGAACAGGGAGTGAGGCAATTGCAGTTAGATTATCACTCACTCTTGGCCCAGTTAAATCAAATCATGGACATTCTTATCCAGTAGCGAGAAGAAGTGAGACAACAACATGGTGAATTGGATGCCATTTGAAGTCAGGTAGAACAGTGGCAACTGCAGAGGGTGTCGTCTCCTCCAATCCTAGTGGATTCTTACTACAGCAGTGGTTCATCTCCAACAGTAGCACATTCTGAATTAGACTTGAATCAGTCAGCACAGGAAGAAGATATGGAAGAGGAAGAATCTAGTCAAAACAAGCAGCTGGGTAGTTAATGTTTTATAGAACTACATGCATATTAGGCGTCTTTTATCGTATATATACTCAGAATTTTTGGAATGTAATGAATTTTTGTAAAAGTCAGGATGATATAAGTAAGGATACGATAGTGATAGGATTGTTACACTTGAGGGATAAAATGAAGAAACTGGTTGCAATATTTATACTTCTCAGTGTGCTTCGGTCGCACATTTTTGCCTAATATATTTATCTCAGTTCTTGTCAAAAAAAAATGTCAAGGTAAGATTGGCATTGTTCGCTCCTTAACAAGGAGAAGAAAATCAAACTAAGCTTGTAGACAGAAAGAGACAAAATCAAACATTCTTTTGTGGGGAGAGCAATGCATAAAGGTTAATTATGTATTACCAAGTTATATTGTTATTAGGTTGTTTTATGCAGAATTTACATTTACGTAAACTTTTGGAAGATATTGTCATTAGTCCTTAAAAAGTAAGGGAAATTTGACTTGGATATTTTTATACAACTGAGCTTATCTAGAACTCTCTACTTTATTAATAAAAAAAAAATTGTGTGTGTATATATATATATATATTCATTCAATCTCGTCAAATAATCCACTCACTGCCATTTAAAAAACCCATTACTTTTATACTTTATATATATATAATTGTATTCAAATTAAAAAAATAAAATATTATCAAATGTATATGTTTATTCTTTCATTGTAAAGCAAAAATAACATATGAAAAGAGACCATGGTAATATATTATTTAATACATTTTTTTTTCCATAGAAAATTTGCTCAATTATATTAGTAATATAACTTGTTTACATCATTAGATCTGAGACTAGGATTGATACAGGAGATAGACAGTCCCAAAATAGAGAACTCAGGGAACCACAATCCCATTACAAAAAGTTCACATGTGCCGGAACCCAAAAAGGATCAGGAAGAGATTATCAAAAGACAAAAAACTGAAAAACACTAGGAAGGATAAACGTCCATAAAGATACAAAATGGATAGAAGATAGAAGCATGTTGTCTAATAACAAAAAAACTCCAGCCAGAAAGACACTAGGGGCTAATAAAGACCAATAAAATGCTTGGGGGCTTCTACCCCATTTGTCCACTGGGAAAAGGTGATCCGGCCTTCTAGTTCCTTTAATAACATATTTGAGAGATGATCAGCTTCAACATTGTATTCCCTGAAGACATGCTCGAAACTTATGTCAAGAAAGGTTTTTATTAAATCCTGCATTCCATCCTTCCAGCCCTCAATGGTACTTGATTGAAGCCTAGCTCTATTGGAGAGCCAATCAATTACTACTTTTGAATCGTCGAGGACTTGAAGTCTGTGAAAAGACAAATATAATGCCAATTTAAATATAGCCTATACACCTATTAATTCAACTCTAGTAAAGTCTGTGGAAAGACAGATATAATGCCAATTTGAATATAGCCTATACACCTATTAATTCAACTCACCTATTAATTCAACTCTAGTATTAGTAGTTTATAGCAAATTTATGGAAACATAATCAAAAATTGAATAACTTAGATTCACCTAATCATTAAAAACATGTATTTTATAGTCCAAAATCTAAATTATTATTAATAATAGAATACATGGACTTAAGAAATTCCACTAACTTAAAAATAACATAAATTAATTTATTTATTTTTTTATCGTATATTAATATTAATTTTTGTATTTCCAAATTTATTATATAATAAAATATAAAATAAAAACTTTTATAAATTAACTATCACATATTAAGACAAGGGCTGCATGGCAGCTTAGTCCCTGCCAAACCCTATCTTTAGTTTGTTTAATTTAAATGATAATTTATCATGCAATTATGTTTATGTAAATGTATTATGGACAGATAGTAAGGTTTAAATTTTGAAGCTATGAGATAGTTTTGTATTTGATATGACTACAACGGCTTGAATTTTGTG
>SNQJ01S0096607.1:48032-58177 GCA_010110895.2 Picea sitchensis | reverse complement strand
CCCACTTAAATGTTCAAGTACAAGATGATTCAAAATGAAAATGTCTCCTTGGTATATATATGAGACTAGGAGGTATAATTACAACTAATGGCCTAAAGCCGACATAAATAAAATAACATTACTAATATAATATGCCCCAATTAAGGGGTAATGAGCCAATATTAGGGCTTAACACTACTAACCTTAGGTTTTGTTGGGCTTATGACTGCCAACAATAATCCTTGAAAGTCAGAAGAACATAGGTAATCTTGAAGGCTTCTTCAAAGAGTTGCAAAAACCCTAAAACCCGAAATCTACAGAAATTTGCGGAACCCTAGAAACCTTAGGGCCAAAAATCCAAAATTCTTGGAATTTCACTTTGAGAGTTTTTGGAGGTGCGTTGAAGGAGGCTGTACCCTCCTGTCTAAATTTCAGCCCCAACGTCCAAGTGTGAAGTGCTGAAACACCCAAAAGAAGAGGGTCGTACAGATTTTATGGAAACCCTAGGAGGGTCGTACGATTTTGAAAAAGAGGAGGAATGACTGGTAGAAGCTTGTGCAATGGGTTCTTCAAGACCTATGCTCTGATACCATGTTGATTTTTCAATAATCAAGTCTTAAGCATGAAGTTCATTCCATTTTTAGCATTTTACTTAAACCATAAACAAATTGTTGCATCAACCAAGATCACAAGAAGAAACATCATGCACAAGTACACAATAAGTATCCTGGGAAACCCTTCTCAACAAGGGAAGAAAACCTAACCAATCATTTGGTATATTCTTCAAGAGAAATACCTCCACCACCATAAAGAAATAGCACACAAAAGGGTGCTTCACAAACCCTAGAAGACTAGCGCCCAAGAGAGGTGTGCACTTTTCCCAAGAACAATTGTTTGCTGAAATTTCCAAAATCACACTTGTGATATGATTCCTCAGTGGGGAATTTACCTTTATTTATATTAGACTGAACATGTCAATAGTGGTGTCTATTGGCACAACAAAGCCAATCTCAATAACTCATAATATAATTAATAATTACCATATTAATTATATTTTACATTAATTATCTTTCACTTTATGGTGGGGCCGACCTGTACCCTTTACATCACAAATAGGGTTACAAGTAAGTCTGACTCTTGTACAATATAGCAAGGGATCTCATACACCCACCGGTGCTCAACCACTAGGGGCACATCCATCTATGTTCATCCACAGGGATGTCTACATCTCTATCTCACTGCATCTCACAGGAGAACCACACTCATTAGTGCTCAACCACTAGGATCATGTTCACTTGTGCTCAGCCACAGGAACATCCAACTCAACATATCTGTTTCTCATTGCATTACATAGGAGAATCATTTGGAGTATCACATCATCTCAACTCTCTGCATAAAGTAGGCCAATATATCATTTCATCTCTGTCTCAGAACGATGCACCCAACTCATGGGCTTCCCCACACAGGGGCACACAACATTCCATCTATGTCTCAAAGAGGAACCACACACCCAACTCATGGGCTTCCCTACACATGGGCACACAACATTCCATCTCCATATCAGAGAGGAACCACACACCCAGCTCATGGGCTTCACCACCTCACACAGGGGCACAATATTCCATCTCTATCTCAGAGAGGAACCACACACCCATCTCATGGGCACATCCAACTCATGGGATCTCTCTCAGGTTGAATCACTCAATCTGTGTCTTGGAGGATGTCTCACGCAACTGTAATCATCAACAAGATGCAGTATATACAACAATTCATATACTTAACCGAGCAAAACTTAGAGTTAACCATGACAAGACACCTTATGAGCTATGGTTTGGAAGACCAACATCAGTCAAACACTTCAGAGTCTTTGGGAGCAAATGCTATATTAAGAGGGATGATGATAACCTAGGAAAATTTGACTCCACATACGATAAGGGGATATTTCTTGGTTACTCACGAAAAAAAAGGCTTATAGATGTTATAATCTAAGATTACACAAAATAGTGGAAAGTGCAAATGTAAAAGTAGATGATCTAAAATTGAGAAAAATGAAATCTCAAGATAAATAAAAAAATTGATGAATGGAGAAGAACTAGTGATAATGAAGAAGATGGTGAATCACATGATGAAGAAGATGGTGAATCACAAAATGAAGAATATGTTGAAGACATACAAGAGAATGAACGACAAACTGATGAAGAAAAGGATGAGGAAGAAACACCCTTGCAAAAATATCCATAAAAAAGAGTCCAAAAGAATCACCCTCAAAGCCAAATCATAGGGGATAAAATTGCAGGAGTAGAAACTAGAAGAAAACTTACATTTGAATCAGAACATGCGATTCTTTCTATGGTAGAACCCAAATCATTTTCAGAAGCCAACAAGAATGAAGATTGGATAAAAGCGATGAATGAAGAACTTGACCAAATAGAGAAAAATTAGACCTGGGAACTAGTCCCAAGACCAGAAGACAAAAATGTAATAAGGACCAAATGGATTTTCAAGAATACACTTAATGAAAATGGACATATTATAAATAATAAATCCAGATTAGTATGCAAGGGATATGCCCAAGTTGATGGAATTGACTTTGAGGAGACATTTTCCCCAGTGGCGAGATTAGAAGCTATCAAAATGTTTTTATCATTTGCATGCTTCAAAAACTTCAAAATATATCAGATGGATGTTAAGTCAGTATTTCTAAATGGAAACTTAGAGGAAGAATCTATTTAGAACAACTTGAAGGATTTAAGTTGACAGAAAATCAAGATTATGTATGTAAATTAAAAAAGGCTTTGTATGGTCTTAAACAAACTCCCATAACATGGTTCTCAAGGCTTGATAACTATCTACAACAAAAAGGATACAAGAGAGGGACTACTGAAAACAAAGAACAAAATATGATTTTTGTTGTGGTATATGTGGATGATATCATTTTTATAAGTAATTTATTATTTGACTATACTGAGAAAACGATTTTCTATAGAAATGCATAAAGATTTTGAGATGTCTATGCTAGGTGAATTCACATTCTTCTTGGTTTTACAAGTTACTTAGACAAACAAAGGGATATTCATATCCCAAACCAAATATATCAAAGAAATGATAAAGAAATTTCAAATGGAATATTGCAAACCTATGAGCACTCCCATGGTTACATGATGTAAACTAAGCTTAGATGACGATTCAACAAAGGTAGACCAAACCATTTATAGATCAATGGTTGGTACCATGTTATATGCAACATAAACAAGACCTCATATCATACAAGATGTAGAACTAATAGGAAAATTTCAATCTGCACCTAGAGAGACTCATTTGAAGGCAATAAAAAAGATATTCAAATATCTAAGAGCTACCTTGGATTTTGGATTATGGTATCCAAAAAATATATATTTTACAATAAATGCATATACTGATGCAGATTGGGATGATAGTGTGGATGATAGGAAAATCACCAGTGGAGGAGCATTCTTCCCAGGAAAGTGTCTAGTATCATGGCTAAATAATAAGCAAACATCTATATCACTGTCAACAATAGAAGTTGAATATATTGTTGTTGCCACTTGCTGCACTCAAGTAATTTGGATGAAACAAACCCTAGAATACCTACAAGTAAAGTATGATAAAGTATGATCATCCAATTCTTATTAACCGAGACAATATCGGTGCTATAAACCTCTCTAAGAATCATGGTATGCGTTCTAAAACCAAATATATCCCAATTAAACACCATTTTCTGAGAGATTATGTTTCTCAAAAGATAGTCAAAGTGGAATATATTGATACTAAAGAAAAGATTGCAGATATATTCACAAAACCTTTACCCATGAGTACTTTTGAATACCTTAGACACAAATTGGGGGTAATCTCCATATCTAATTGAATTGCACAAGTTTCATCATAGGAGTACATGGAGAGGGGGAGTATAACCTCAGGGGGAGAAAAGAAACATCCCTTATGTCATTGTTGTCAAAGGGGTAGGAGAAACAATAAAACCCAATTACAAAATAAGGGGTTTTTACTGTATTGCCATCAATTCCAAAGGGGGAGAATGTTGGACATGGTGTTGGCATTGATGTCAAAGGAGACCAATATGATCAATATTGGACATAGTGTATGTTGTTGGCATTGATGGAAAGAGGATAAAAATGACCATCGAGAACTTGATTAATGTTTATGTATTTATATCAGTATCCTAACAAACGTTTATGTTGAATTATGTTATTGACATCCATTCACAGAAGAAGCAATTGAAAATAAGTGAAGGGCTTGTTCACTCCATGAAGATATCATTGGAATACCTTTACAATGGAACCTCAAAAAGAAGTTATTGTGCTCTAAATACACGAAGAAAGGATCAAATATGTTGCTTCAATAGAATACAACATGTGTCAAGGATATGATGTAAAAATCTCAGCAAGTTTCCTTCAAAGAACCTCATGTATCGTCCACCTCGCACATTGTTTGGGGAAATTTCCTATGTGTCGGCTAATTGGGCATGTTTTGCAAAAATCCCATATCGTAGAATTTTAAAATTTGTTTTCGTTGCTCAAAAATCTTCATACGAAAATCGATGTCTGATTTGGATGTCGTTTTAAATTAAAATCAATTAATAAACAAAAAAGTCATAATTTGTGTTAATTAAATCAAGATGTGCAATGTTTTATTATTAAAAAAACACATTGGTTCATTTTCTCTTTTACAAAAATATACATTATTTCAATATCATATACCTCTTGAGAGACTATATAAACAGAGAAAATGGGAAGAAGGAAGGTGTCTTTGCAATCTACATCAGAAGATCAAAAGAAGGAGAAGTGTCCATGGAATAAACTGTAAATTTTTTATGCAGTGAGGGTGGTAGGGAGGAGCTCGGGAGGATTGCAATCCTCTACAGGTTAAATCTTGTTTCACAAGGGAGTTAGTGCTTCCTAGAGTTGGTGCTCCGAAACAAGGGAGTTGGTGTTTCCTAGAGTTGGTGCTCTGAAACAAAGGGAGTTGGTGCTCTGGAACAAAGGAGTTGGTGCTTTAAAATTAGGGGATTGGTGTCTCCTTGAGTTGGTGCTCAGAAGAAGAGAGATCGGTGTCTCTCACACAATCGGAACTTGTACTTTTTATTGTTATATTTAAATTTATGTATTCAGTACATTCTTGTTGATCGATTGATATGATTAATTAATTTGTTAATTAATAATTGTTAAAATTTTAAAAGAAGAAGCAATAATGATTAAACCCCCCCTCAGTATTGGCTAATATTTCAAAATACTCATCCATACTTTCACCCTTAATGTGCTAGGACAACTATAGGAAGAAATTTTAGGAGTCTTCACACTACCTTGTTTAATGACCAATATTCACCATTTATTGCATGTAATCATGCATGTACAATTGTTTCCTAAACATCAATGTAATATTCATCCAACTCTATCACCCAACCCAAATGGCCCCAACTCAGAACTAGTTGGTATTTGATTCAACATGCCAACTTAATAAAAAAAAATCATTAGTATATATAACAATATGCCATAGCCTAAGGGATCAACATGAATAAACAAATGAATGATCAAGTTTCATGACATTCATGTGTGCCCAATGATGTAGGAGCATTATGCACAAGACTAGAAGTAGTTGCATAGACAAAAGAGTCAATTGTGTAGAATGGAAAAAATGATGGTGATGTGCAAACATACACAAAATCTGAGGCATGTGTAGAAGAAAAGAGTAATGCAAATGAGCATTGCTTTGGGTGCAAATAATTTTGGGCCTAGAGGAAAAGTTCATTAAGGGAAGTGCTAAGGCACATGAATGTTCTTAATGTAAATATTCATAAATTATAATGAGAATGAGTAGAATAGTTCTCTAAAACCTTCCTATATAAAATAATTGTATGTATTCCATTTCTTTCCAACAAGATATTGTTTTTTACAAGGTTACTCAAGTTTGTAGAGCATTAGGCTTAACTCTCACACATTGTAGAGAAAGGGGCATATTCCACATTCCCTTACACCATCTAGTATTAGAGGTAGGCTAGACTTTGCTAGAAGAATAAGGTCGAACCACATATAACTTTTTCAAGTTTGGTGGATTGCAACTGCAAAATATGCATGCAAAGGTGGAAGAATGATTGTGGGCAGAGAAATGATGGAATAAAAAAGATAGATAAAAGAACTGGAAACTATACAAAGTGGTGTAGTAGAAGAAATTGTTTTTGAACTAGAATTTGAAGAGAATACAGAGAAAATCAAATAATTTTGAAAAATAGAGAAAATGTAAAGGTGGCCGAAGTTTTGAGTTACAATAGAATCTTGAATGTTGAAGACCTAGTACATTGGATGGGAAAAATTGAGTATTACTTTGAGTATGAGAAGGTTGAAGATCCAACCCCAGTTTCATTAAATTTGATTCAATAATAAGGCATAATCTAGACTAAGAAACTATGAATTTCGATTTTGAAAGTGTCAATATCAACCTTTCTAAGGGAAAAATTGGATTTTGAAAGTGACAATATTGATTTTCAAAAGTGTGAATTTTATTTCTGTAAAGTGTGGATTCCAAACCAAAAAGTATGAAAGTGCGAATTTTGATTCCAAACGTGTGAAATTTTATTCCAAAAGTGTCAATTTTGATTCTAAATTACGAATTTCAATTCTACAGTTGTGAATTTCGATTCAAAAAGTGTCAATTTGGTTGTTTCGTTCTATACCTCTTTTGCATATGGACACTGTACAAATAAATGGTTCACTGATTCTTCATCTTTTTTACACATTATACACTATGTTGGCCCATGGAAGTTTGTATTTTTACTATTATCCAGGTAAGGATTATTAGAAATCCTAACTTTTGAGAGACATCCTAACTTCTAGATTTTCCCCACCACTATTTTTTATCCCCTTCTTATTTCTCTTCCATTTTTTGTTGTGTATCCTAATTTTGTTATGCATACCCCCAAAATTGTATTCTTTGACTGAGAAACTATGAATTTCAATTTTGAAAGTGTGATGTATTGAACATTTTGTTTTTATATATCAATGCACAATATGACTATGGAAAACTTTACTAAATATATCAATATTGAAGAGATGCAACAAAATAATTTAAAATAAGTGATTATGACAATCATTTCATTGTTGTGTTGTACTTTTTCAAAACAATTTAAGGCAACGTACAAAAGGGTTCCATATAAACAAAAGATGAAGTTAATGAGCAGGTTCCTTTCAACAAATTCCTCACCTTAATTATAACACTATAACTTATTTATTATGGAAAATTTATTCACAGAACCCACATCCCAAGCAAGGAGAAAATAAAGCAATTGATCTTCAAACATTTTACCTAAAACAATAGTTATGAATTAAAATCATTGAACATACTATATAAAAATAAAATCAATATATGCCCTAAATGAAATCTTTCAAATATGAAGGGTATATGGCTATAATATAATATTAGGGAATAAAAAAGCCACAATTTGGAAACAAAACACAAATATGAGCAATAAACCTCAATGCTACTTCTATTCCACACATTAAACATATTTGTATATACAAAAATATAATAGATTAAATATTCCCCTAGACTATGAACCTGTCAACTTCTATCCATATTTGCAAATAGAAGGTAAAATTAAACTACCATTTGCTTGACCGTTCAACCATATTTGCAATTAAAAGAAAATTGATATTATGACCTACTTGGTTGTACAACAATATTTACAAACAAAATGAAAGTAAAACTAGGAGCCTCATGACTATTTAGCTATAGTGTTTTTAACATGATCAAAATATCTAATTTGATCTTCAAGGTTCAAAACCACAACTATGCTTCTTTCTCCCTTCCCCATTCCCTAATTTCTCAAATAATGTCTTTCATATGTTGCAACTATGCTTCTTTCCCCATTCCTCATTCCCTAAATACTCAAATCTTGTCTTTCATATCTTGAAAGTCATTGTTGGATGTTGAATTCAAATCCAACAAAAGTCCTATTTTTGGAGGATTCTTTCTTTCTTGCTATTTTTTTTGCATCTCTTGTGTTTGCATGTAATTTGTTAGACTATTAAAAGATTAAAAGATGTATCTAAACATACACCTATTCTAAACTGATCTGTGTAATCCATCATTGAATATAAAAAGGCTTTGAATTTTGTAGGGTTGGATTTTGCTTCCTCTCAAAGTAATCAATGCAGAAGACAAACTACATATCATTTATGCTTCTTGAACTATCTTTAGCGGTTGGATCAACCTTGGGAGCTTGCATAATACAAACATAGTATGAAACATAAGTTCAACAATCATGGCTTGGTACAAAAATAGTATAGTTTCAATAAACATAAGTTCAATAATCATGGCACCAATAAGAATAAAAAAGTTAAAAATGAAATACTACGCTTATCTCCAACAACAATGTAAGCATTGAAATTTGTTAAGATTTAGTTTATTGGTTATAAGTAATGGAAACAAAAAATATGAATTTGAGGGTGAACTCGGTATTATGTGTTTACCAATCCAATGTTTTCCATTTTTACTAATTATTATTTTATCACAACCATCCTTGGCCAAAAATGATAATACAACAAGGTTTTGAACAAGAAGAGAAAATGACGAGCCCTAAAAAAGAAGCTTGTCCAAAACACAAAGCTTGTCTTGCAATAACCTCTAATAGAAACTTTTGACTTTTATTTCCATGCTATGATCCTTAGTTACATCATTGGTTATGAGTGTTTGGTCATCCATTCAAGAGAATTATGACTCATGTTTTAAAGGACTTGATTATGATAAATAAATGAAGAAACTACCAATTGTAGGGAGTAAAGATACTTATGGGAGGTGAATACTTATCAAATAGTAGATCCTTGTACATATAACTTGATTTTATTCGTTCACAACTCACTTTAATTTTGAAGGATCCAATGCTAGCACATTCAAACAAAGAGGTTCCATTACATGCTATAGGAAATTGAATGTATATATGCATTCATTAGTTATTCACTTTGACTACAAGAGATAAAGTATCATATAATATACATCACCCATAATACATAGATCCCTAAATAGCATAGCCTTCTCTCCAAGAGTAGCCCCACAAATACATGTCAATGTGTTTTGGGCTACATAGTCTTCTTCATTATCTTCGATCTTGATAATATCCATGGCAAAGCCTCTTGTTGTAGTCTAGGGAAAAGAACGAGAATGTTGCCATCAGATCCTTACACAAAGCATTATACGCTACAACATTATATACAAGAGGACATAGACATATAGAAGAGCATACACAAATGGGGGAGAACCACCAATAGATTTTATTATATACACATCAACAACACATATACCTTGGGGAAACCCTGTACAGGGAGAAAACCCCCGACAAACGATATTCTTTTATTGCATTAATAATGTAAGATCACTTACAAATATCCACCATGAATGTTTTTCTCTTAAAGAGCTTGCCAAGATGACTCTAACCTGACAAAGACCTAAAAGACCTTGCTGAAATACACCTCTGATATGTTGCCTCTATTGTTGATATACAACACTGATATGTTGCTTTGGTATGCTACCACTTTATCACTGATGTGTGCCTCTATTGCTTCACCCTTAACCTGCATCTCAAAACTGTATTGAAGAGAGGGGTCGACCTCTGCTTATATAGGCTGAAGAGGAGAAGATGAGAGGCTCGAAATAGTAACATGTTTGCATGAGTTAATCATAACTCAGCTTCATACTTTAGTTTGAACTTATAACTAGACTTGAGATCGGTATACTTTAGTTTGAAAATAGAACTAGACTTAGTTACAACTTAGCATAGACTTTTGTTCGAAAATAGAACTAGACTTGAGACTGGTATGCTTTAGTTCAAAAATAGAACTAGACTTGAGACTTCAGTTACAACTCAACATTACACTTTAGTTCAAAAATAGAACTAGAATTGAGACTTCAGTTGCAACTCAACATTACACTTTAGTTCAAAAATAGAACTAGACTTAAGACTTCAGTTGCAACTCAACATTACACTTTAGTTCAAAAATAGAACTAGACTTAAGACTTCAGTTGCAACTTAGTATTACACTTTAGTTCAAAAATAGAACTAGACTTAAGACTTCAATTACAACTTGACTCTTTACAAGGAAATCCAAAATTCTCTTCATGGTGGATAATGTTACATGTGC
>SNQJ01S0096607.1:24423-35902 GCA_010110895.2 Picea sitchensis | reverse complement strand
AATTATATGGACATGTGTAAACCTCTCCTAAACCCTCCACCCTTGGTCTTGTTGGGCTTGAGTTTGTCTGGGGTTTGTGTTTTGTTTTTTAGGGGTTAATACAAGAAATATTTAATAAATAGAAATTGAAAAATATATTTAATTAATATTTATATTAATTAAATATATTATTTTTATTAATATTTCTTTTAATTAACCCTCACTCTTTAGGATAAATAAAGACCCCTCCATCTTCATTTACACACTTCATTCTAACTCTCTCCAAAGTGTGACGCCTTGTCCTCTTGCAACAAATCGACCTCCTCTTGTGATGGTTCGGCCCCCTCTTGTGACAGATCAACCTCCTCCTGCAACAGTTCGGCCTCCTCTTGTGATAACTCGACCTCCTCTTGCTATTGATCAGCCTCCTCACATCCTAACGGCTACTTTGATGGAAGTCTCCTGACTTTTACTTGTGGCAAGGTTCTTGATCTAAGTCTTGCTGAGTTTGCTTTGTTGTCTAGAGTATAGGGAGTGTTTCTTACTGCTGAGATTTCTGGTGTTGTAACTAGTCAGGGAACAAAACCCTTGTTTATCTTCCATCTCATATCTGAGTTCCTTGTGAGGGTCGTGACACTCTAAGAAAGGTGGATGGGCCATCCTTAAGACAACTGTCTCACTTCCTAGCTGTTTTGTTATTGCATGAGGGTTTGTGAAGTATTTTATGTGAAGTTCTGGAAGAAGTTTGACTGTCCTATAATTCTCTTTGACTAGAGATCTCACCCATGAGGTAGATCCATGATCTTGTACTTTTTCTGAGCATATATTTCAGTGGCTCTACATCTCTTGTATGTGGGATGATCTCCTTCATTGATCAGAGGTAAGACTTCAAGGTAAGTGACTTGTCCAATTTATTATTGTTTAGATCTATAAGTTGTACTTTGATTTTGAAACTTATTATGATTTAGATTTGTTTGTATTTGTTTAGATTTGATCTATATCAGATCCATTGATTAAATCAGTCATCTAATTATCTAGATCTGTTTATTGTCAAGATCTGTTTATCTACTGTCTAGATCTAATCTTATTGTTTAGAACTGTTTGTCTTTTACCTAGATCATTCTGTTTAGATCTTGGTAAAACTACTGCTCAGATCTGTGTTCTTTTCAGAAAGAGTTTTTCTAACACTGCTCATGATCAGATTGAAATTCTAGCACTCATATAAAACACTAAAGTTCAGATTACTTATTTGTTCTAAGTCTAGATTTATTTCAGATCTTTATTGTTCTCACTAACAGTTTTAAAAGACAGTGTTTTTCTGCTTTACCTCTCTAATTCTAACATGGTATCAGAGCTTAGGGTGTAGGGTATAATTTTGAGCCTGCACAAATCCACTAGTTAGGGTTGTTTTGCAAAGATCAACAAAATCTAACCTATTTTAGATCCAAGCATGGCCTCCACATCAGTGAAAGTTGAAGACAGACTTATAGGGGCCTCCAAATTCAATGCTTGGAAATCAAGGATAATAAACATTCTTGAAGAGAATGATCTAGAAGAGTTGATTACTAGGGTTATTGAAGAACCCACTTCAAACATAGCCAGGGCAACATACAGGAAGAAACAATCCAAGGCTAAGAGAATCATTTTTTATTCTGTTAAGGACAACATGATGTCAATCATTGGTCACCTAAGGATTGCCAAAGAATGTTTTGATGCTTTGGAAAACCTCTATGAAAAGAAGGCACCAACTCGGAAAAGAATATTGAAGAAACAACTACGTACTTTGAGAATGGGTAAAGATGATTCAGTTGCTACCTTCTTCTCCAAAATTGCTCAAACTAAAGATCAACTTGTTGCAATAGGAGTTCCTGTAGATGATGATGACCTTGTGCAAACTGCTTTTGATGGACTTCCTGAGTCATGGGGAGTTTTTCTTACATTTGTAAATGGAAGAGAAGTCCAGCCTAACTTTGACAGATTATGGCATGACTGCTTAGAAGAAGAAGGAGGACTTAAAAGAAGAAATGAGTCTTCACTTCTAAGAGATCATGTTCTATCAGCGAAAACCAAGAAATGGAAGAAGTTACCTCAAGCTAAAGGCAAAGGTAAGAAACCTCAAGGTAAGTTATCTCACCTAAATCCTCATTTATCTAAAGTTAAATGTTTTAACTGCAATAAGCTAGGACATTATGCAAGCGACTGCAGAAATCCTCCATCTCAGCAGAAAAGAAGAGGAAGATTCCAAGCCTCAGTTTCCATTGAAGAGGCTAAACCTCAAGAGGGGCCTCAAAGAAGACAAATCATGGCTGCCACCAAGGAACAAGAACAACATAAGGAATAATATCTTATCTCATCTATTTCTGGTACTATTACCAAATCAGAGGACATTTGGTTAATAGATAGTGGTGCTTCCAGGCACATGACAGGCTTCAAACAAAACCGTGCAAACTATCAAGACAAGAAATTCAAGGCAAAAGTGGAGCTAGGTGATGATGGCACCTATGACATAAAAGGGTTTGGATCTACCTCCTTCCAATTTCATTCAGGTAATATCTTTCATATTAATGAAATTCTTTATGTCCCTGGTCTAAAGAAAAATCTAATCTTTGTTCCAATTTTAGAAAGTAAAGGTTATTCAGTAGCTTTCTCCAAAGGGAAGCCCCTCTTGTGGTCCTCAAATGAAGATATAAACACTGCTATAACTATTGGAACTCGTGAGAGTGGACTCTATAAAATTTCAGGTTAGGTTGTTCAAGCCCTAACTCATGAGACGGTAAATCCCTGCGAGCTTTGGCACATAAGACTTGGACATCTCAACTACAATGCACTTCCAGGTTTGCAAAAGATGGTGACAGGTATGCCAGTATTTTCTTTTGAGCATGATAGTGTTTGTAAATGTTGTTTGCTTGGTATGAATACAAAGAAACCCTATCCTCTCAGTAACAGAAAATCAAATGGCATTTTAGACCTAATTCATTCTGATCTTTGTGGGTCCATGACTGCCCCTTCCATGAATGGTTGTATTTATTATATCATTTTTATTGATGATTGTTCGCGTAAAACTTGGATTTATTTCTTAAAGACTAAAGATGAATCTTTTAGCAGATTTCAACATTTCAAGAATCTTGTTGAATATCAAACAGGTAGAGGCATCCGAGTTTTCAGGACAGATAATGGTAAAGAATTTGACTCCTTCAAATACGATGAACTATGTCGGGCTGCTGGAATTAAAAGGGAGATAATTGTGTCATACAACCCCCAGCAGAATGGGGTTGCTGAAAGAAAGAATAGAACTATCTGTGAAGCAACCAGGGCTATGATGTATGCCCAAAACCTACCTTTATCTCTCCGGGATGAGGTTGCCAATACTGTAGTCTACATTCAGAATCGATGTCCACACAAAGCCCTTGAAGCAAAAACTCCTAAAGAATTTTTCACCGGAATTAGGCCCTCAGTTGATCATTTGAGAATCTTTGGCAGTCCAGTCTATATTCACGTTCCAAAAGAGAAGAGGACTAAGATAGAGCCCTCCGGAAAGAAAGGAATTTTTGTGGGATATAGTGAAACCTCAAAAGATTACAGGATTTATATCCCAGGTCAAAAGTTCATCGAAGTAAGCAGAGACGTGACTTTTCATGAAGAAGCAGTTTTTCGTCTGGCCAGAGAACTTCCATGTGATTCAGAGGAGCAGGAAGATCCACCACTTGATTCTCCAGATTCTCCTCTACCAGATGAGCAGAGGGAGGAAACCTCATAACTTCCAGTGGATCCCTCGAGGGATACTATTGAGTTTCCAATGGAGATACCTCATGTTAAAAGGAATCCAACCTGGTGTCAGGAAATTTTGAAAGAAACAGAAAAGCATTCAGCTCCTAAGGGCACCTTTAGAGAAAGCAAGAAACCAGATAATTTATCCGGTCTCATAGCTAATTTAAATACTGTGATTGATTCATAACCTTCCACATTTGTAGAAGCCTCTAAACATCAAGTGTGGAAAGATGTTATGAATGAAGAATATGATTCTATTCTAAATAATGATGTATGGATCGTAGTTCCTAGACCTCATGGAAAATTAGTAGTAACTTCAAAATGGATTTATAAAATAAAGCATGCAACAGATGAAAGTATTGAGAAATACAAGGCATGATTTGTGGCTCGTGGCTTCTCCCAGAAAGAAGGAATTGACTACGACGAGATTTTTGCTCCAGTTTCCAGGTATACTTCAATCATGATTATTATCTCTCTTGCAACAGTTTTTGGTTGGAAACTTTACCAAATGGACGTTAAGACTATCTTTCTTAACGATGAAGTTGAGCAAGAAGTATACATCGAGCAGCCTGAAGGTTTCGTGATACGTGATAAAAGATCTCATGTGTGAAAACTCAAGAAAGCCCTGTAAGGGTTAAAACAAGCTCTGAGAGCTTGGTAGGGTAGAATAGACAGTTTTCTACAAAGTCTTGGATTTACCAAGAGTATAGCAGATCAAAATATTTATATAAAGATTGTACAAAATCATCCAGTTATCCTAGTCTTATACGTGGATGATTTGTTCCTCACTGGAGAGGAAAACTTGATAGCTCAGACTAAGAGGGAGCTTTTTGCAGAGTTTGAAATGAAAGACTTAGGGCTCATGCACTATTTTTTGGGCTTGGAGGTTTGGCAGAAACAAGGAGAGATCTTCCTCTGACAGGTTAAATATGCAGTTGATGTGCTTCATAGATTTGGCATGATGGATTGCAAGTCCATGTCCACACCAATGATCTCTAATCTAAAGAAACTACAAGATCAGGTCACAGGTTCAGATCCAGAAGACCCCACCTTATATCGGCAAATCATTGGGTCTTTGATGTATCTCGTACATACGAGACCAAACATTTGTTATGCGGTAAATGCTCTCAGTCAGTTCATGTGTGAACCGAAGCATATACATATGGTTGTTGTGAACCATATTCTGAGATATGTTCATGGAACTATAGCTTATGGTCTTACATACACTTCCAGTGGAGGTGTAATGCTTCATGGTTTTACAGATTCAGATTGGATGGGAAATACAGTGGATCGGAAGAGCACTTTTGGATATTGCTTCAGTTTGGGTTCAACAATGATTTCCTGGTCCAACATGAAACAAGGCTCCATAGCCCAAAGCACTGTAGAAGCAGAATACATTGTTGTAAGTGCCACTAGCAGAGAAGCAGTGTGGCTTAGGAAGCTACTTTCAGACTTTTTCAGTTCAGAGCTTGAACCCACAGTCATTCATTGTGACAATCAAAGTTGTATAAAGCTCACCGAGAATCCAGTGTTTCACGATAGATCGAAACACATTGAGATGAGATACCACTATGTCTAGGACATGGTTCAAAAGAACGTTCTCAGCATCCAGTATGTTCTGACGGCAGAACAAATGACATATATTTTTACCAAGACACTATCCCTGACAAAGTTTGTATACTTTCGTGACAAGCTTGGTGTAGCTGAGAATGGCTCTCTTGCTAAGAGGGAGTGTTGAATTTAAAGCAACTACAAGAGCCATTCTCCGGGAGGATGGCAAAGACCCTAGCTGAGATCTAGGGCCCCCAGTGCACTTCTGGGGATTTGGTCTGGCACCAAACAGTCAGTGCCATGGCAAAAGACCCTTGTAAGGGCCCCCAGTAGATGATTGGGGTTCTTGGTCTGGGACCAAGCAGTAAAGACCCTTGTGAGGGACCCCAGTAGATAACTGGGGTTCTTGGTCTGGGACCAAGCAGTTAAAGTCCCTAGATATGTTTAGGGCCCCTGGACATGTTCCAGGGTACCCATGCCTGGGGCATGGGTTGATCCTTGGTCTTGTACCTTGGTGGATAAGACCCTAGAAATGTTTTGGGGCAACCTAGTCCTCGATCAGGTGTTTGTTGGTGTATGAACCTCTTTGAAGGTGGGCATGACCAAATGAAGGATGTATCCCATATGAAGTGATGATAAAGTTAAAAAGGTTACCTTGAGAATTATATGGACATGTGTAAACCTCTCCTAAACCCTCCACCCGTTGGTCTTGTTGGGCTTGAGTCTGTCTGGGGTTTGTGTTTTGTTTTTTAGGGGTTAATACAAGAAATATTTAATAAATAGAAATTGAAAAATTTATTTAATTAATATTTATATTAATTAAATATATTATTTTTATTAATATTTCTTTTAATTAACCCTCACTCTTTAGTATAAATAAAGACCCCTCCCTCTTCATTTACACACTTCATTCTAACTCTCTAAAAAGTGTGACGCCTTGTCCTCTTGCAACCGATCGACCTCCTCTTGTGATAGTTCGGTCCCATCTTATGACAGATCGACCTCCTCCTACAACAGTTCGACATCCTCTCGTGACAGCTCGACCTCTTCTTGCTATTGATCAACCTCCTCACATCCTAGCGGCTCCTTTGATGGCAGTCTCCTGACTTTTACTTGTGGTAGGGTTCTTGATCTAAGTCTTGCTAAGTTTGCTTTGTTGTCTAGAGTATAGGGAGTGTTTCTTACTGCTGAGATTTCTGGTGTTGTAACCAGTTAGGGAACAAAACCCTTGTTTATCTGCCATCTCATATCTGAGTGCCTTGTGAGGGTCACGACACTCTAAGAAAGGTGGTTGGGCCATCCTTAAGACAACCGTCTAACTTCCTAGCTATTATGTTATTGCATGAGGGTTTGTGAAGTATTTTATGTGAAGTTCTGGAAGAAGTTTGATTGCCCTATAATTCTCTTTGACTAGAGATCTCACCCATGAGGTAGATCCATGATCTTGTACTTTTTCTGAGCATATATTTCAGTGGCTCTACATCTCTTGTATGTGGGATGATCTCCTTCAGTGATCAAAGGTAAGACTTCAAGGTAAGTGACTTGTCCAATTTATTATTGTTTAGATCTATAAGTTGTACTTTGATTTTGAAACTTATTATGATTTAGATCTGTTTTTATTTGTTTAGATCTGATCTATATCAGATCCATTGATTAAATTAGTCATCTAATTATCTAGAACTGTTTATTGTCAATATATGTTTATCTAGTGTCTAGATCTAATCTTATTGTTTAGAACTGTTTGTCTTTTACCTAGATCAGTCTGTTTAGATCTTGGTAAAACTACTACTCAAATCTGTGTTCTTTTCAGAAAGAGTTTTTCTAACAACTACTCATGATCAGATTGAAATTCTAACACTCATATAAAACACTAAAGTTCAAATTACTTATTTGTTCTAAGTCTAGATTTATTTCATATCTTTACTGTTCTCACTAACAGTTTTAAAAGAAAGTTTTTTTCTGCTTTACCTCTCTAATTCTAACATGGTATCAAAGCTTAGGGTGTAGGATATAATTTTGAGCCTGCACAGATCCACTAGTTAGGGTTGTTTTGCAGAGATCAACAACATCTAAACTATTTCAGATCCAACCATGGCCTCCACATCAGTGAAAGTTGAAGACAGACTTTTAGGGGCCTCCAACTTCAATGCTTGGAAATCCAGGATAGTAAACATTCTTGAAGATAATGATATAGAAGAGTTGATTACTAGGGTTATTGAAGAACCCACTTCAAACACAGCTAGGGCAACATACATGAAGAAACAAGCCAAGGCTAAGAGAATCATTTTTTATTCTGTTAAGGACAACATGATGCCAATCATTGGTCACCTAAGGACTGCCAAAAAATGTTTTGATGCTTTGGCAAACCTCTATGAAAATAAGGCACCAACTCAGAAAAGAATATTGAAGAAACAACTACGTACTTTGAGAATGGGTAAAGATGATTTAGTTGCTACTTTCTTCTCCAAAATTTCTCAAACTAAAGATCATCTTGTTGCAATAGGAGTTCCTGTAGATGATGATGACCTTGTGCAAACTTCTTTTGATGGACTTCCTGAGTCATGGGGAGTTTTTATTGGATCTGTAAATGGAAGAGAAGTCCAGCCTAACTTTGACAGATTATGGCATGACTGCTTAGAAGAAGAAGGAAGACTTAAAAGAAGAAATGAGTCTTCACTTCTAAGAGATCATGCCCTATCAGTGAAAACCAAGATATGGAAGAAGTTCCCTGAAGCTAAAGGCAAAGGTAAGAAACCTCAAGGTAAGCTATCTCACCTAAATCCTCAATTATCTAAAGTTAAATGTTTTAACTGCAATAAGCTAGTACATTATGCAAGAGACTGCATAAATCCTCCATCTCAGCAGAAAAGAAGAGGAATATTCCAAGCCTCAGTTGCCACTGAAGAGGCTAAACCTCAAGAGGAGCCTCAAAGAAGACAAACTAGGGTTGCCACCAAGGAACAAGAACAACATAAGGAATATTATCTTATCTCAGCTCTTTCTTGTACTATTACCAAATCAGAAGACATTTGGTTAATAGATAGTGGTGCTTCCAGGCACATGACATGCTTCAAACAAAACCTTGCAAACTATCAAGACAAGAAATTCAAGGCAAAGGTGGAGCTAGGTGATGATGGAACCTATGACATAAAAGGGTTTGGATCTACCTCCTTCCAATTTCATTCAAGTAATATATTTCATATTAATGAAATTCTTTATGTCCCTTGTCTAAAGAAAAATCTAATCTTTGTTCCAATTTTAGAAAGTAAAGGTTATTTAGTAAATTTCTCCAAAGGGAAGGCCCTCTTGTGGTCCTCAAATGAAGATATAAACACTTCTATAACTATTGGAACTCATAAGAGTGGACTCTATAAAATTTCAGGTCAAGTTGTTCAAGCCCTAGATCACGAGACGGTAAATCCCTGCGAGCTTTGGCATAGAAGACTTGGACATCTCAACTACAATGCATTTCCAGGTTTGCAAAAGATGGTGACAGGTATGCCAGTATTTTCTTTTGAGCATGATAGTGTTTGTAAAGGTTGTTCACTTGGTAAGAATACAAAGAAACCCTATCCTCTCAGTAACAAAAAATCAAATGGCATTTTAGACCTAATTCATTCTGATCTTTGTGGGCCCATGACTGCCCCTTCCATGAATAGTTGTATTTATTGTATCATTTTTATTGATGATTGTTCGCGTAAAACTTGGATTTATTTCTTAAGGACTAAAGATGAATCTTTTAGCAGATTTCAAGATTTCAAGAATCTTGTTGAAAATCAAACAGGCAGACGCATCAGAGTTTTCAGGACAGATAATGGTAAAGAATTTGACTCCTTCAAATACGATGAACTCTGTCGGGCTGCTGGACTTAAAAGGGAGCTAACTGTACCATACAACCCCCAACAGAATGGGGTTGCTGAAAGAAATTATAGAACTATCTGTGAAGCAGCCAGGGTCATGATGTATGACCAAAACCTACCTTTATCTCTCTGGGCTGAGGCTTCCAGTACTGCAGTCTACATTCAGAATCAATGTCCACACAAAGCCCTTGAAGCAAAAACTCCTGAAGAAGTTTTCATCGTAATTAAGCCCTCAGTTGATCATTTGAGAATCTTTGGCAGTCCAGTCTATATTCACATTCCAAAAGAGAAGAGGACTAAGCTAGAGGCCTCCAGAAAGAAAGGAATTTTTGTGGGATATAGTGAAACCTCAAAAGCTTACAGGATTTATATCCCAAGTCAAAAGTTCATCGAAGTAAGCAGAGACGTGACTTTTCATGAAGAAACAACTTTTCGTCGGGCCAACGAACTTCCATGTGATTTAGAGGAGCAGGAAGCTCCACCACTTGATTCTCTAGATTCTCCTCTACCAGATGAGCAGAGGGAGTAAACCTCAAAACTTCCAGTGGATCCCTCAAGGGATACTATTGAGTTTCCAATGGAGATACCTCATGTTAAAAGGAAGCCAACCGGGTGTCAGGAAATTTTGAAAGAAGCAGAAAAACATTCAACTCCTAAGGGCACCTTCAGAGAAAGCAAGAAACCAGATAAGTACTCTGGTCTCATAGCTAATTTAAATATTGTGATTGATTCAGAACCTTCCACATTTGTAGAAGCCTCTAAACATCAAGTGTGGAAATATGCTTTGAATGAAGAATATGATTCTATTCTAAAGAATGATGTATGGACCGTAGTTCCTAGACCTCATGGCAAATTAGTAGTAACTTCAAAATGGCTTTATAAAATAAAGCATGCAGCAGATGATAGTATTGAGAAATACAAGGCCAGATTTGTGGCTCGTGGCTTCTTTGAGAAAGAAGGAATTGACTAGACGAGATTTTTGCTCCAGTTGCCAGGTATACTTCAATCAGGATTATTATCTCTCTTGCAACAATTTTTGGTTGGAAACTTCACCAAATGGACGTTAAGACTGCCTTTCTTAACAGTGAAGTTGAGCAAGAAATATACATCGAGCAGCCTGAAATTTTCGTGATACATGATAAAAGATTTCATGTGTGCAAACTCAAGAAAGCCCTATACGGGTTAAAACAAGCTCCAAGAGCTTGGTATGGTAGAATAAATAGTTTTCTACAAAGTGTTGGATTCACCAAGAGTATAGAAGATCCAAATATTTATATAAAGATTGCACAAAATCATCCATTTATCCTAGTCTTATGCGTGGATGATTTGTTCCTCACTGGAGAGGAAAACTTGATAGCTCAGACTAAGAGGGAGCTTTCTGCAGAGTTTGAAATGAAAGACTTAGGGCTCATGCACTATTTTTTGGGCTTGGAGGTTTGGTTGAAACAAGGAGAGATCTTTCTCTGACAGGGTAAATATGCAGTTGATGTGCTTCGCAGATTTTCCATGATGGACTACAAGTCCATGTCCAAACCAATGATCTCTAATCTAAAGAAACTACAAGATCAGGTCACAGGTTCAGATCCAGAAGACCCCACCTTATATCGACAAATCATTGGGTCTTTGATGTATCTCATACATACGAGACCAAACATTTGTTATGTGGCAAATGCTCTCAGTCAGTTCATGTGTGAACCGAAGCATATACATATGGTTGTTGTGAAGCATATTATGAGATATGTTCGGGGAACTATAGCTTATGGTCTCACATACACTTCCAATGGAGGTGTAATGCTTCATGGTTTTACAGATTTAGATTGGATGGGCAGTACAGTGGATCGGAAGAGAACTTCCGAATATTGCTTCAGTTTGGGTTCAACAATGATTTCCTGGTCCAGCAGGAAATAAGGCTCCATAGCCCAAAGCACTGCAGAAGCATAATACATTGTTGCAAGTGTTGCTAGCAGAGAAGCAGTGTGGCTTAGGAAGCTACTTTCATACTTGTTTAGTTTAGAGCTTGAACCCATAGTCATTCACTGTGACAATCAAAGTTGTATAAATCTCACCGAGAATCCGGTGTTTCACGATAGATCGAAACACATTGAGATGAGATACCACTATGTCTGGAACATGGTTCAGAAGAGCGTTCTCATCATCTAGTATGTTCCGACGAAAAAAAAAACGACATATATTTTTACTAAGCCACTGCCCCTGACAAAGTTTGTATACTTTCGTGACAATCTTGGTATAGTTGAGAATGCCTCTCTTGCTGAGAGGGAGTGTTTGAATTTAAAGCATCTACAAGAGCCATTCTCCGGGAG
>SNQJ01S0096607.1:7273-18582 GCA_010110895.2 Picea sitchensis | reverse complement strand
GTCTAGCTTGGTCCTTTTCTCCTTGGGTACATGAATGTATACTGAACACCCAAATATCCTGAAGTGTCCAACCTCAGGCTTCACTCCGGTGAAGGCCTCCTCGAGAGTCATGTTCCTGAAAGTCTTATGAGGACTTTTGTTCCAAACATACACTGCAATCATGGAATCCTTTGCCCAGAGAAGCGTAAATGTTGATCATGCTAAGTCACCTTGGACCATACTTGATATATCGAGGTTCCCTCATGAAACCAATGTAAAAACTCAACACTCCCTCTAGAGCTGGAGGTGACTCCTTTATTTTTCATATATAATATAATATATAATATAAAGGAGAGCACCCCTTCTCGACAATACGCTATTCGAAAGGCAACTCTCATAACACATTTTCTTAGTTGTGGCTTAGGGTTTCCAACAACCCTAGAGGCAGCGTCTCCGCCTCCTATGAAGATTTCCTCAACACCAGATAATTGTAAATCCTTCCAACAGTTTCCTAGTAATTATTAACAATCACAAGAACAAGAGGAATCCAAGAAAGAAGAGGTAGTAGGCGTTCACGCCTAGTGTCGGCTTCCTGTAGGAAACATGATCAATGGCATCATGACGTTGAAGTTGTGGTGCATGTATAACGCATCATAACACATAAATACTTATTATGATCATCAATCCATTGTCATCCTAGCTTCAATGGGTGCCAAAGAGGGCCTTACAATTTACTACCACCACAATAACAATCAAATCCTGCCCTCCTCCCTTCTCTTGGATCCTAATTGTTTGAGCGAAAGTGGTCGATATTCCCTAGAACGTGCACTCGCAACAACAAAAAAAAAAAATTCCGATCATAAGCAATCGTGGCATGCACCTGTATACAGTTGGCGAAATAAACTTCAAATGCCATGCCCATCATATCATCGTCGTAACTCCTCATCATAGAATTACACGCATTAACTAGCGGTGGTGCTTTTAACAGAGACCAAAGATGGCATGGTCGTGATGTCACACTTTTACGTGAAGCATAGACAACAAATTAGGTTTAGGTTTGGGACTCGCGTGGATGGTGGAAACCTTTAACTTATTTATGCATCTGCCCAAAATAAACGGCATAGCCTATGTTGTCAATTAATATATCCCAACAAAGCTTAGTCCAACAAGTAAAAGACGTCAATAGGGCTGATTAACACGCCAATTTTAGTGATAATTGCTCAGATGGAGACTGGATTGTTATCATACAAATCATCACTGGATGTGGGGAAGGAATCAACTCCCCCATCCATGCAGTTGCCCATTTAATAAGCATACTGATCACAAAACAAAGCTATTGATGATTGAATTGCATGACAAGCTATTTCTCTCATTTTTCCTGGGCCCTCCCGCGAGGGAGTCAAGCCCAGTCCCCGCTCTGATACCATGTTGGTTTTTATTCATATAAGATATGAGAGATATTCGATATTTTATTACAATGATGAGTGTTCCATATATAGGGAACAGAAGGTGACCATCCATGAAAGGATGTGTCCCTTGAATAATCAATAACTATTTATTATTATCATTTACTTATTATATACTATATTTAATAATCAATAATTATTATATTATTAATCATTATCTTTAGAGAATGTCTTCCCGATGTTGTCCAAACATCAACAATAATATGGTTTGTTATAGCTTCTTTACTTTTAGAATCAGTGGTCAGGTCCCTTGTTTTTCTTAGGCCCTCAACTAATATTCTTTGAGCTCTTAGTTTGTTGTAGGTTGATGTGAAATATGTTGGCCATGTGTTCAGTATGGTATGCAACATTGTAACATGTGTATTTGCTTGATCTATCTTTTGTTGGGATTCTTTGAAATTCTCAAATTCCTCGCGCAAGATTGTGATTGTCTCGTGAACTAGTCCTTCTTGATTTCTTCTCAGTTTCCTATTGCTTTGTTGCTCCAGTTCCTTATTCTCTTGCCTCAGGTATTGAATCTCTTCTTGATTGTTGGCCTCGATACTAATGACTACGTCAACCGGGTGTTTTATTGCGACTAGTAGATCGACTCCTTCCATCTGTTGTTTGATGCCCAGTTTTTCCTTTTCTCTTAGGGTAACATATTTTAATACTTGTTTTTATTTTCTTTTCCTAGCCATGAGTTGGGTACCATCTTTTGCAGATTTTTTCTATCTGGTTATTTCTTCCTTAGAGGCTTCCTTGTACAATTCCATTATCTGCTCGTCTGATGTGGCCGCTAGGTCACATGTTGTTTTTACAATAGGTTCTATTGAATTGACCAACCTGATTGTTGTAAGAGTGATTGTTTTTCGTGTGTTGTCCTTCCTATGCTTTTCCTTTTGCTTCTTCTTTCTCGTTTCTAGATGGTATTTCTGCTTGTCTGATCCAGCACTAGTGGCGTTGTCGATGCCGATTTCCGTTGGATTTTTTTTTACATTCTTTTGAGTAGCAAGGTTCTGGGTGCCCTCCTTTTCTCCTTGGCCTTGTAGGATGGTTAGTTTTGTGTTGGTATTCTGCTTTGGATGATCCAATTGATTCTTATGAGGGTTTCATGGTGACATATTTTCTGATGGAGGGCTTGTATGAATTGGGCCTATTTATTTACACAAATAGGTTGTGTATCATCGATTATGTTGTTTCCTAGTCCCTGAGTTTTCATACCTGTTTATTTTTCTTCTCTGGTATCCCTGCTACTTCGTGTGAGTCAGAGGGGATCGACTAATTTTGTTTGTGCAGGTCAATTTTCAGTCAAGATAGGAAGGTTATAACCTCTTCAATTATGACATCGCTTTTTCCAGTACCTGACTGAATGGTGTAGTCGAGATCCTCTGACCTTGTTTGATCTATGCTTCCCTGGTTTCATCCATTAGGATTTGGTTCAGAGAATGTCTCTTCTGATGATACATGACGACGACCTTTTCTGGACTTCCTTTTTTGTTCTGCTATCTTTTGTGCTTCCATTTTTTCTTCAATGACCAGTGTAGCCTTTGGTGGAGGCGAATCTCTTGTTAAGTCAATTGTGCGTTGCTTCTTTGGTAAAGGTTTCTTGCTTGGGCCGAGTCGAATAGTTTTCAACTGACATGGAGTCGCTGGTGTTGACTGGTCTGTTCTTTGTTCTTATTGCTCCGCCATCCTCAGTTTTTTCTATGTTTTTATTTCTACATGTTTTTCAAGAGTTTTTTTTGTTTTTCTTGTTTCGGCCTTCGTTGCATCCACTACTTCCATCATCTCTTTGAATTGAGGACCAATACTTGAATTCAAAATATTTTGAGTCATTGCTTGTTATTTTTCTTTTTGTCTCGCCCTTTCGACAACTCTATTTGTGAAGGCAGCTAATCTCTCCTTCACTAAGGGGTCACTAAAGTTGAGAGATGTATCTAATTTGAATGTTTTTTTCCAAATTATGTTGATGTCCTCCGGTACCACAGCATGGTCGATGACTTGCTTTCCTCTAAGTACTTTCTCGTGCTATTTTTTCTTGGTCGGAGTTTGTTTTGTTGGGGAGCTGACTACATTGTCTAGATTGTGAACACATGGAGTAGTGTATAGGGATGCTTCCTTTTCTTCCTCCTACTCCCCATCGGTCAATGGTGTGAGTATGGAAGAGTTATTATTTAGTACATCTGGGGGAATGTGTCTCTGAAACCCCAGTTGTTTGTTGAGATCCTGGGAGATTTGGAGCTTCGTCGATTGATATTCCAACACTTCAGAATCTAGACATCCACAGACATTGAACCAAAGTTTAGTATGGTCGAGGCTTAGCTGTATGTAATCACTTGGAGGTAGGGCTCGACGAACCTTTTGTTCTACTCGCCATTTGTGGGAGAAATTATTTACATGATCCACCCAACACTTGAACATTATCTCAGTGGGCAAAGACTCTGATGACCCAACAACTCCCAGTGCAAAGGCAACATAATTCTTCATCATCAAGGTATGTTTTGATGTAAATGTAGGTTCCCTGATTGACCCTACTTGGCTCATGGCTATCCAAATTAGCAAAGATGGGAATCTAATGGCCCTATCATTCTCTTGACACTCTTTGCAATTACTTAGAATCGGGGTGGCAAGATGCTCTGCCTAGTGGAACTAGGTTCCTGATTCCAAGATTTGACCAATTGGTTCCAACATCGTGACCTTAACATTTGAGGAACGACCCGCAAAAATGAAGCATAATGAAACTATTATATAGGTCCATTTAGCACAGGGTTTGGTGACTTTGTTGATGAGAAACCCTTTAGAATTCTTAGTCGTTGTACCACCTGTGTGGGCCTAGATCCAGTCATTGGAATTTGAGGTTTTAGGTACGGGTATACCTTTATGCGGTATTCCAGTTATTCTAGGGATTAATCCTCTAGTGATTCCAACTGGATAGTTTAACCATAAATATCCAATATGGTACCAACTGATAAGAAATTTGGCATCATCTTCTTTCCAACCATTGAATTTAGCGACTTGTGGTGCACCTAGGATATGGTGAATTCGTGCATGTTCAAGGAAATTTGTTTCCTCTTTCCATTCTCCAACTTCCTTTCCCCAGGAGGTGAAGTTTTGCCAATGTCGTGACTAGTCAATTTATTCCATTATTGCTGTGAAAATATTTTGGAGTCGTACTTCAAGCTCAGTTGCACCTAGTTTATCAAACTCTGTTACTTGTCCTCTCATTCTAGGCATCCTTGAGATTTCTTGTTGAGACAGGATGGTATGCAATAGTTCTTGAGTCAAGTGTACGACTTTTGGTTCGAGACTCTGCTTATGCAATGCTCTAGCATAAATAACAATGAAGCAAAATCGTAGGCCTCATTTAAATTTATAGGCATAGGATGGAGCATGGTTTTTAATTCGTCCAATGACTTCATTAATTCACACATCTCGGCCAAGATGTCAAATTTAATTGCTTGTTCGTGTGAGGTGATTGTTGCGATGGCAACATCCGAATGGGAGGGGATGGCACGTGGGGTATTAATGTCATTAACTCCTTCCCATAGTTTGGTCAAATCGACTTCACTTTCTCGAGTTATGTGCTTGATTTGGTCATCTCTGAGTTGATTCCCGTGGTGGAGTCGGTTCTTCCAATTGGTCGAAGTATTCCGCTCGTGATATCCGACTGTGTTGATTTATTCTTTGTTGTCAATTCGACTAAGACTTGGTTTTTTAAAGACATATTTTCATTGCTTGGAGAGTTCTTGGTTAGTTGGATTATCGATTCTAAGTTTACTTCGTTGATATTTGTCTTGGTCGGTTGTCCTTCGAGACTCACACTTATAAGTTCTTCATTCGACCGGATGATGCACTGGTCTTTCACTGGATCGACGAGTTTGCTTGTTTAGATAATGACACAAATCTTGATTAGGTACTTATTTTTCTCTTACTTTTTGTCATTCATCTCTATTTTCTAACCAGATGCTTTTTTCTCTTCTCATTTTTTCACAATTGAATGCTTTGATGTTTCACATTGATTGTATATCTTGTACTTGTCGAACGGTTTCTATGTACCTAATTATAGTAACCAACTTATTAGTAACATTATTTTTCTTAATCTTATTTAGATTTTCTTTTGGTGTTCTTTTCCTCTTTTTCTTCTTAGGATTTGATTTTTCTAAAGAGTTTCATTTCTTTTGTTGCTACTTGCAAATGTGCCTCCTTTGATATGAATTCAAAGTATTTAACAAAGTTACTTTTGATTATGTTCAAGTCAAAAATATGTCTAGACGCTTCTTTGATATTATACCATTTATGTGGTATGTCGGATAATGTATTTGGAAACATGTTTGGCCATACTTGTTCATCTTGGTGTCATGTTTTTTCCACCTTCTCACATTGTTGAATGTGAGCTATTGGGTTGAACCCTAGTTTGAAAGTTGGGATGTCCATGTTAATCGATAATTGTTATCCCCCAAATATTTCGACAAAGTATAAAGTGACAGTGTTCCATGTCTATAGTAGAGGTGCATGAGTTTCCCACCATCGGGTGGCTTGACCTGCGAAATACTCAACTAGACTTTGAATTCTCCCATGTTATCTGACCGACTTGGACACTTCGTCAACGTGCATCGATGAAGAGTTCCTTTCATTGAATCACAGGGGCTGCCTTGCATTTGTATGAGTCAGAATAAGTGTTGGTGTTTTCTTTAGCTTTCCTTCTACCACAATGGGTACAACTTGTATTGAGAAGCATGATTTGGATCTTGTTATTGGTATGGCTTCTATCGACCAAAATTAAATTGCTTGGGCTTCATAATTCTCCATTTGTCAGTTGTACAATTATGTATTTGAATTTTGTCCTATTGATATGGGAGACCCGACTAGGATTTCTCCTTCCCTGTTTGGATCGACATTGTCTCTTTCCTCATTATTTATTTGATATAGTCGTCAGACTTCCTAAGCTTTGTCCCATGTCTTGATATAGTCGTCAGACTTCCTAAGCTTTGTCCTGTGTATCCATTTCCATTTGCTTGGTTGACATGTTGGTCGACCACCTTTGTGTGATACACTGAGTGAATATTTGGTCTATTCTTCCCGTTTAGTTGACATTCCTGAGTGGAATATTTATTTTCTTCGCATATATGGCACGACTTGGGGCATGCATTTCTTAGATTGTGCGGGTAGTCTCTTGTTGCGTGATTTTTCGAGGCTTTGCAAATCTCACAATATGTTTTTATCTCGGATGTGTATGACTGCTAGGTCCAGTGCATCACTGAACTTGAAGTAATCTTTTGTGTGACCCTCACTTGAGAAAATAGTGCACTAGAGTTAGTTGTGTGCAATCGATATGTTTTTGATTGATTGTGGTAGCTCTGTGAGCTTGTCTTCCAGTCTTTTTTCAGTTATTTTCGAAGACAGGGTGCCTTTGTCATCTATTTCAATTGACTATGAATTTTTCATTATGTCTTCGCATGACTAAAGATCGTACATTCGGATGGGGATTCTAATCTTTTGTAGTAATCCCGCTACATACCATTGTACTAGCATGTTTTGATCGATTTCATAAGGGATTTGACTTAATAAATATTTAAACCTCTTATCATATTCTGAGACTGTTTCTCCCAAGTTTTTCTTGATTTCTTTGAGTTTTTGTGCTGCCAAGCGAATCCTATCATGAGTTTTGAAGATATTGAGGAAGCTTTGCTTTATATATTCCTTCGAGCATTGTTGATTGTCTGTATAATTCATAAACCATGTAAGTGATATGGCTCGAAGGGTGGCACTGAACTATGTCGTTTGTTTGTCCTCATCAATTATATCGATTGAGTTCTAAAATTTCTCACAGATGAACCAATGTCGCTTAGGGTCTTCGTCGCCTTCGTAAATCGGGATATGATTTAGACCCATATTTTCTTTCTAGAATGTTTTTGAAAATGGAACTATTGTAAGAGTTTGTGTCGAGGTTGACTAAGAGGTCAAATTACTTTTTTGAGTTGGGTTCTGGGTTTCTGACCCGACTAATTCAATTGCTAATTGTGCGGATTCTTTTCTTGGGATTTGAGTGTTTGTATGACAAGATTTATCTAAATATTCGATGAATCATCCTCTACAAGGTTGTGATGGTTCATCTTCACTATTTGTTGAATTGGAATCTTCTAAAAGTATATTCGGCTGGGGGGCGACATCCATGAGATCTCTTACATGAAGAAGTATATCTTCTGGTCGATTTTCACTATTTTCTTGTGCTTAAATTAGCAATATATCTCTTATTTGACCAGTGTTATCATTTTGACACCACACCCATTGTGATTATGTATCTATGTGAATTCTTTGTCTGAGGAAGTCTGCAATATGTGGGCTAGGAATTGTAATAGGAGAAAGTTGAATTGTGGGTCCCGAATCATCGATCTCCATGTCGACTTGGTCATTGGCTCGTTGGGCGCCATTGGATTCCATACTCAATTGGAAGCTTCTACTCCTCCCATGAGCCGTCGGGGCGCTCTCAAGGGATACTCAAACGATCTGCCACACGTGGGTAGGTTTTCTATTATATTTTTGGATATCTCATTTCACAACTCTTCGTGTTTCTTTATCCTTTTATCCCACTCTATTTTTTGAATAAGCGCTAATTGTTTATGAATCTGCATTCGACCTGCAAATTTCTCATTCGAATTAGTTATCTTTCTCTCGACTTTCGACATTTTCGACTTGGGTGTGGTTTGAGTTCAATTCAACTTTTGTCTTTAACGTCGAACTCGACTTATCTCATCCCATGGATCATCCAACCCCTCGACACCGGCCCAAATTACTCATGGTCGATGGTTTCCATTGTCGTAATCTTGTATGCTCATTTATTTAAAAATTACTCCCAAGTTCTCTGGTATCTTTACAATTAGTTTCCAAGAACGCTTCCCACTCTTCTTGTCTTTTCCACTAGTTGGAGTTTGGAGGGAGATATTTTAAGGGGGGTCGATACTCGACAATGGCATTGACTCCTTTGTCTAAGAGGAATTTATGCAGCAGGGAGGGGACGATGCAAAGGAATCCATCGTGCAATTTTGTATAGAATTTGTTCTTGATGCTTTTAATTGACTCTCTGTCTTCAACTGCTTGATCTTCGATGTACTCTTTGACAATCCTCTCAACCCACTTGTTTAAGTTTGTTCTTCCACTGTTTATTATCTTGATTCGTGTGCATCGATTGCTCATCAGAAGTGGGTTTGCACATTAGGATGATTGAGATATGTGAATAATGCTTCTGGAATGGATTCCATAAATCGTTCGTGAGTTTCTAAGCAAAATTGAGCGCATGCTTCAGCGAGCGTCAGTCGATTTCTTCTTGCATAATTTTTTATGTAATTGATAATATTACGCTCCCACCATTCACGTATGTATTTCGAAGTTAACATCTTTGTGCATTTTTGTTGTGCATGCCTAAGTTCAAAACTACTGAAAATGTAACCAATGTTGTAGTTTAGGGGAAAGTACGAGAAGGTTGCCAACAGATCCTTACACAAAACATTATACACTACTTATATACAAGAGCACACAGACATATAGAAGAGCATACACAAATGGGGGAGAACCACCAATAGATTTCATTATAAATGAGTCCAGAACAACCTTTGTCTTTCCATTATATGATGGTGTATATGTATGTGTGATATGCAGTTACCAATCGGTTACATTCCTTAACTAGTTGATCGATGCTAACTATATGTTTGACCGACTACTGTATTCGACTGGTAGGTCTAGTCAGCAGGGCCAACTAGCCCCTACAACATCTCTCAATATCCCTATCACAAAGTTTTTAGGAGTTATTACATTAGATTCCATGCTCTCTTTCAGAGATATCAACAATGAAGATGTATGGCCAAGAAGTTTCTCTACATCTAAAATTTTCTCCCAAATATGCAACAATGCAAATGAAACTTCAAATTTTGTTTTTTCCCAAAACCACATGACCCAAAACTTTCTAAGGACCTACTATACTTTTCTACGTATATTACACCAAGGAAATAACAAGAGTATCTAGTTTTTTTTATTTTACCAACTATCATCAACAGTGGCTATAATACGAGAACTGCATTGAATGCAATAATTTTTAAGGCATCAAAGAAGAATCATAAACAAAAAATTTCAAAGCTACAACAATTTTGGAAAGAGTTATTATGATAATGGAGCTTTGTTGGTGGAAGTTAATATGACAAGGTTGAAGGAACTAAGAAATTGTATCAATACTATTTATCTGTCCTATTCACACGATGTCTTGTTGAATGTAGGCTACAAATGCCTAGATCACTTAGATGATCATATTCTTCTCAACATAATATAGGAGTTTAGAATGTTGGAAAAGCAAGTGATTGGAAGGTAATATTTTTTATAGATGTTAAAATATTAATGTTCAATCACGGTTAGGATTTAATATCTTCATGCACACACATTGCCAATAGTTGATTATTAGTGTTGGGTATGTGTTATATTCTTTGCACGACTAGGTCTAGTGTCTACTACATTGGGTCAGACGCACATGGGTGTTTGAGGGGCGGTCACTAGGCCTCCCCTTCGAGGGTTGCAAGAGGGCAATAGCCCCCCTATGTGGGGGTTCGAGGGCAACACCCCTTAGAATTTTTTTTCCTTGGGAAACGTGTCACATTGTTGCCTCGTTTTTCATGTCGCCTCAATTTTCGTGTCCATTTTTGGGTGGTTTTTCAGCACACGGTTTTTACTGATGGTTTTCTATTTTTGGTTAAGTAATTAGGGTTGTTGACTAATCCAAGTCATTGGGTTAGGGTTTTGGATGTCGTTGACTCCTATATCTATATTGTATTGTAAACAATGTATCACTATGAATGAATATAGAATATGTTGGTTTTCCCGTTTTGGGTTTCCAGGGGAAAAATATCTATGTAATGAGTGTATTTTCCATTGTATCTTTTATGTTCTTTTATTGAAAATCTATTTGCAGTAAAATATTGTACAAGGTTAAAATCTACATTTGGTATCACAGCTTTGTTGGCTTCAGGGGGACACCTTTGTGGTCAAGGGTTTGGCTCGAGACTGTGATAAGCCTTGTCACAGTGGGAGATTTGTGGTATTGATTTTTCAGGTGAAGAAATGGCGAGTAGTTCGAAAATGGAGATTAAGAATTTTAATGGGAAAAGTTTGGAGCTATGGAAGGTCAAGATGGAAGATCTGTTGGTGGACAGAGATCAGTGAATCATGGTGGATCTAGGTACTGCACCTACAAGAACTTTAGCAGATGACTGGAAAAAGTTGGATAGGAAGGCGAAGAGCACAATCCAACTGTGTCTCTCAGATTCAGGAAGCTACAACCAAACATTTATGGGATAAATTGGGGAATTTGTATTAGTCTAAGTTCCTAGTAAATAAACTTTTCTGAGAAAGAATTTGTATAACTTGAGGATGATAGATGGAGACTCGGTTGCAGAGCATTTGAAACCCTAGATTTACTTTAACTTCTAAACTAATTAAACTTAACACCTAGACCTAATAATAATACAAAATCTTATTAAAACATAAATTAACCCTATTTAGTAAACATAAATTAACCCTATTTAGTAAATTTCTTATTAACCCTAGCCTATATATATATAACATTTTACACTACTTTATCCTATTAAAACCCTAGTTTTATTATAAACACTTAAAACTAATTCTTAAACTAAACATAATACCTAAACTTAAATTCACCCTATTACATCATTTTAAATCCTTAAAAAAAACCCTATTACTATTATTAAATCATTTAAAAATCAATCTTACACTTAAAAATCAATCATTTTAAATCCATTTAAAGAAATACACAATCTTACACTTAGAAACTATAATCACTAAAATTAATTCCTAAACTAAACTCATAATAACTAAACTAAA
>SNQJ01S0096605.1:0-28046 GCA_010110895.2 Picea sitchensis | reverse complement strand
GTAATGACACAGTACTTTTGGTCTTTTGACGATATATGCAGATATGGATTACTTCAAGAAGTAAAATATATGCAGAGAGTTTCTACTGTAGGAGGGCTTCCTCCTCAAATAGCGTCAGGATCTGCCATGGTAGGGGACATATACTTGTCTCCCTTTTCAACAATTTATTGGTTCTATACGCGTCGGTGATCAGTCTTCGGATCCATTCGTAGATGCGATGTCAAATTGTAAAAGTCAATTATTTTTATTGTAATAGAAAATATAAAGAATTACAAAAGTTCACATGGGCAGTTTTGATGTGAATGTGATGTTTTTTTTATTTTTTATCTTAAGGATGTTTTGCAATGTGTAGTGTGATGCAAAGTCTCCTCGGTCAATATAACTTCTTATAGACCAATAAGAAAGGAAGTAATTCTCAAATTAATAACAAGTGCTACAGCAGTAGCTTTGTTTCTCCCTAAAATTGGATGGATTTGATATTTGAAACGTTGTTATTATGGTTGGATCAGCTTGTTAACTACTAATCATTGTTCACAAAATTTGTTAACACTGGATAAATCTCAAAGATTAACTAAATATTTCAAGATGGGCTGCACTCAAATGTCCACAACAATGTTCATTCTAGAATTTTTTTTTACAGAACAGATTACCTAATTGCACTCAAATGTCCACAACAATGTTCATTCTAGAAAATTTTCTTACAGAGCAGATTACCTAATTGCACTCAAATGTCCACAACAATGTTCATTCTAGAAAATTTTCTTACAGAGCAAATTACCTAATTACACAAGTGTTGAATTAACATAGATGATTCTCATAACATGGCTTACAAAACTTGTTAAATGTCGTTGAATCTCAAAGATTACCCAAATATTTGAAGATGGGTTGCACTCAAATACCCACAACAAATATTGTTAAATGTTGATGAATCTCAAAGATTACCCAAATATTTGTTTTTTTTTACACCTTTTCTGTAGAAGACTCCAAATCTTCTGAATAACAACACCATTCACTCAAATGAATCTAATCATTTGTTTTTCAATTCTACACATTTCTTTCTCACACCATTCACTCAAATGATTGAATCTAATCATTTGCTTCTCAATTCTAAGCATTTCAACTTGATCTTGTCTATGCAATTCAAAAATTATTAAATTTATTTCTTCTCATTCTCCGAGTAAACCAATTACAGGCATCATAGAAAAGTAATGATTGTGTCATGTATGTAGAAAGAAATAAGTGCATTTAGCACTCGGATTGTGATTGTGGATATTCGCAATTATGAAAAACAATAGCATTCACAACCTTCATAGTTGTTAGACACAGAACGATACATAAACTGAAAAAGAAAACCCTCGTCATCTAAACTAAAAAAGAAAACCCTCGCCATATTTTTATGAGCAAACTATTGGAAAGTGTAATTACAAGTCAGTGAGATCTTCACGTCACCGTCGATTTGTTTGAATTTGTCAGTAGACAAAATTTCAGTCAAACAGTCTGAGAGTTTGTAAGTGCAAAGTCGCATGTCTACTCAAAAGTCAGTCGTCAAACATGAGAGCTATAAATGGAGCCGAATTCTATCTTCTCGAATTAAATTAAGTTGTTGAAGAGTTAGTCGTAGTTATGGTAGTGTTTAATGTTGAGTCTGTTTTATCTTCTGTAGGAAGTCACATTCAAAGTCTATAATAGTCTGAGTCGCGAATAGATAGAGACATAGAGAAAAGGAAAAAGGGATGCAGAGAAGCAATTCAAGAACCAACAATAGATGAAGAGTTGACAGAAGAAGTATCAGAGCTGAAGCTCATTTTGTCATTGTATTTTGTAATCCGAGCACATTGCGCCAAAGTTCATTAATATCAAGTATTTTGTGTTTAGACAAGTTTTTGTGTCATTTTTGAGTTTACGTGCTAAATAATAACACTATTTTATTCTGCATTCGTAAATCATTTTATTTAGTGTCTGTATTCACAACGCACAACAATCTGAACAGTCTATGCACTACATAGTGGTGTTGAGAACTCTGTCACATAGCCTGTTTGGTGCACAGTATTTAAACTGTGTTGTGTAGAGTAGACTGCGCGCATCCCCCTTTACCCTTAAAATTGGTATTAGAGCAGTTTCTATCAGAATGAGTTTGTCAGAGAAGAAACTCTGTTGAAAGTGAAATATGGCTTCTAACTCAAATCTGCAACCTCCCACGTTTACAGGCAATAATTATGAGATGTGGTCTTTAACCATGAAGGCTTTGTTCCGAGGTCAAGATGTATGGGAAATAATCGAGAATGGCTATGTGGAACCAAAAGATTAGGCAACATATAACGCTCTCACACAAGCTGAGAAAGATGTCTTGAAAGAACAAGGAAAGAAGGATGGAAAGGCTTTGTTTTATATACATCAAGCCATGCATGAGAGCATACTTCCAAGATTTGCATCAACAAAGCAAGCCAAGGAAGCATGGGATATATTACAAACCTCTTATCAAGGTATGGATAAAGTAAAGATTCAGATTCTTAGAAGAGATTTTGAAACTATGTCAATGAAAGAATCAGATGCTGTAGATTCATTCTACACACATGTAATAGGACTGATAAATCAGATTAAGTCTCATGGTGAAATCATAGAAGACAAAAATTTTATTTAGAAAGTGCTTAGGAGTCTTCCTCCTAAATTTGATACTCTTGTTGTAACCCTAGAAGAAGGCAAAGACCTGAGTCAGTTCAGCCTAGATGAACTGCAAGCTTCCCTCATCAATCATGAACATAGATTGAGCAGGTCGAATATGTCATTAGAAAATACTTTTTCCACACAGTCATCTATAAGTCGTGGAAGAGGAAGGGGAAGAGCTAACTCTAGAGGTAGAGGAAGAAGTTCGGAAAGAATTGGATGCAGTAGAAATCCTGGAAACACTAGTGGAAGAGGTCAAAACCCAAGTACCAGCTAGTCAAATTGTCAAAGAACTGACAAAACAAAGATTCAATGCCATTACTGTAAAATGTATAGACATTATGCATATGAGTGCAGAAAGAGACAGTATAATCAGAACAAACAAACTCAAGATCAGTCACATAGCGCAAATAACCAAACTCGCCCTATGTTTATGGAATGCGTTGTAGTTGTGCATAGCACAAAAGAAATGCCTACTATAGTGTCACCAATTGAATGCAATGTTGCTCAAGCAAGTTCATGTGACATATGGTATTTAGATTCAGGCTGCAGTAACCACATGACAGGAAACATAGATCTGTTTTCTAGTTTGGATGACTTAGTCCAGACTAAGGTTACACTTGGAACATATATCCAAGTCACTGTCTTAGGCAAAGGCAGTGTAAATATTTTAACCAGACAAGGAGATGAGAGAGTTATGTCTGATGTATATTATGTTTCTGGTCTGAAGCATAATTTGATGAGTACAGGACAACTGTTACAAAACATATACAAAATCTACATGGAAGATAATCACTGTGTGATTATGGATAAAAGCCCAAGCAATTTACTTATTACAAAAATCCAGATGACAAGTAACAGGATGTTCCCATGGAAATTAAAACCAGTCAAGAATAAGAACACATCGCAAACTGTTGACAAAAGAAAAAGGGCACAGTTAGACATTGCATTTACAACAGAAAGCACGCACAGTACTAATGATGAAAATAGTGCACGCAGTATCAAGAAAGGAGAAAATGGCGCAGAGATGAAGGCAACATTCCAATCTGAAACATAGGATGACTCCTAGCTATGGCATTTTAGATTTGGAAATTTGAACTTTGGAGTTCTGAAGTTGCTACACACAAAGGATATGGTAAAAGACTTACCATTGGTTGATAAACCTGAAAGGATATGTGAAGGATGCATACTTGGCAAGCAACACAGAGAATCATTTCCAGTCGGCAAATCTTACAGAGCAAAAGCTCCATTGGAAATAATACATTTAGAAACCTGTGGACCAATGCAAACTCCATCTATAGGAGGTAGTATTTATTTTCTAACATTCATTGATGATTTCTCAATAAATACATGGATTTATTTTCAAGCCCTAGCTAGAAATTCACCAGGATATCATGGCTTCCAGAGAGGATCCACTTGCACTACACCTTGGTGACCAGTGCCTCAGCAACGGATTCCTCACCGAGGACCACAACACCAACAACAACATCGACCGCAACAACAACAGTTTAGACCTGTTCAACAGAACATACCATGGTTCCAGGTCGATGGACCGTTAGCTTCTACTTCGGGTACCAAGAGTACTAGACTGAATAAAGGGTCTTGGACATGTGGGGAGCCACTTTACCAGCGTGACTACCTAGTGGAGAGCACCGGAGCATCTGGATTAGCCAGGCCCACTACCGTGGGAGATTTGTGCAAGGACCATCAGATTCATGCAACGGTGAATAACTGCCAGACAAAGCACCAGTCGACTATGCTTGAGACGTCAGGTACCGTTGCTGAACAGACCCTTAGTATTTTGATATATCCATATGCTACAGAGTGTTTCATTTCTGGGGCAACATTAAAAAAAAAGAATTATGGTAAAGTATTTTGAACATGACAATTTTAGCTTTGTAGAAATGGCTTAGGGAGAAAAAAAAAGGTTGCAGGGAAGGTTACGAGATGTAGCCTTAACCTAGGAGAGTTTGTCACCAGGGCCAACTTGTACATCATGATCGTAGGATATTATGACGTCGTGATCGGTATGGACTGGTTGGAATCGCATGAGGCAATACTCAATTGTAAGATAAAACGGTTGAGCTTGGTCAATGATGAGGGACAAAGGCGCGTGACTATAGGTCGGAACCAAGGAGTTTCCCTGAGGTTCATCTCTTCCTTACAGCTACGGAAGAGCATGAGCAAGGGATGCAAGATTTATGTGATCCTTGTGTTAAACGAGAAGGGAGTAGCAGAAGTTATAGAACACCTTCCGGTGGTGAAAGCGTTTGCGGATGTCTTCCTTGAGGAGTTACCTAGGATGTTGCGAGAGAGGGAATTGGAATTTACCATAGACCTAAAACTGAGAACTCAATCGATAGAAAGACTCCTTATCAGATGTCGACCCTGGATCTAAAGGATTTTAGAATGCAACTCGAGGAGTTTCTAGACCTAGGAATTATACATCCAAGTATGTCACCGTGGGGTGCTCCTGTTATTTTCATATGAAAGAAGGATGGGTCGTGGAGACTCTGCATTGACTACCGTCAATTGAAAAAGGCAACGATCAAGAATCAATATCCTTTGCCAAGGATTGATGATCTATTCAATCAGATGAAAGGCGCGATGGTGTTTTTAGAGATCGAATTGAGATCACGGTATCACCAGTTACAGATCAAGAAGGACAATGTCCCTAAGACCGCCTTTAAGATGAGGTTTGGACATTACGAGTTTACTATATTACCTTTTGGACTGACAAACGCCCCTGGGGTATTTATGAGTTTGATGAACGGGGTGTTCTGCGAATAGTTGGACAAGTTTGTCCAAGTATTCATTTACGATATTTGATTTACTCTCAGACGATGGAGGATCATGAAGAGCACTTGCGCTTGGTGCTACAGTGTTTACGAGAGAACAAATTGTTTGGGAAGCTATCAAAATGCTTGTTTTATCAATCAAATATTCACCACTTAGGGCATGTCATCTCCGAAGAAGGTATCGCTATGGATCCAACAAAGGTTGAGGCTATTATGGAATGGCCTGCGCCAACAAATGACCCTGAAGTACATAGCTTCATGGGTTTAGCAAGATACTACCGACGGTTTATCGAGGGTTTTTCAAATATGGAAAATCCGATCATGGAATTGCAAAAGAAGAACAAGAAGTTTGTTTGGATCGAGAAATGTGCGGAGGCATTTTGGAAGCTCAAAGAGCTGTTGACAGCAACACCGATACTAAAGGTCCCTGACATGGATGCAAAATTCTTGGTATGCACTGACGCATACAAGGAAGGCTTAGGCAAAGTCTTGATGCAGGACGGTCGAGTGATCGCTTACATCTCGAGAAGGTTGAGAAGGCATGAGGAGAACTATGCAATGCACGATTTTGAGTTGTTATCCATTGTTTATGCCTTGAGAGTTGGAGACACTACCTTATTGGACAAAAAATTGGACTAAAAACAGACCACTGTGGAAACACATCTTTACACAAAGTGACTTTAACACGTGACACCGACGTTGGTGAGAATTGCTTAGCAAGTACGATTTCGAGATTACTTACATAAAAAGAACAATGAACAGAGTGGCAGATGCATTGAGTTGGAGACCACGCATATTTTCGGTGATGCCTACTACTGAGCATCCAAGGTCAAATTAACTACTGAAAATACCTTAGTGACACAAATGACAACCAAATCATTTTAAGGTATTTCAATCATTGTTACAAGTCAGTGTTATGGTGAGAATCATTTCAATATTTAAGGTATTTGATTATGTTGTATCTTAGATTTCTCTAGATTTCATGATATATGCTTGGACATTATGCCTTTTTCCCTTCTTCACCTTAGTGGTTGAAATTGTGCCCTAGTAAGTGGTTTTATTTGGGGATGATTTTTCTACTGGGAACTCCCTTAATGAGCCATCATATTGTTCCCGACCATACTTACCACTTTCCACCATTGTTCCTCTCCATTTCCTTATCTCTTCGGATTTTAGGGTGTATTGACCCAAGAAGGGGTTGTTGTCCATTTTATTGGAAGAAGGGGTTGAAGGCCCATAGGGGCTGATGATGGGTAAAAGATAAAATCCTTGTATAAACCTTTCATATCCTTCACCCAAGGATCACCTAAGAAAACAATGGAATGCTTATCTTTGAGTAAAGGGGACCCTTAATATAACAAATAATGCTTAAAAGGTTAGTTGAAGGATAGGAGGTCTCATCACAAAACAACCTATCATGTCCATGAATATCTAGTCGTATGAAATTACCATCATCTGGTCACCAAATCAGGGTAATGGCTTTCAGTTGCATGGATGAGAGAAAGGGGGTCTCATCAGGAGCCAACCTTCTCATTTCCATTAGGTGTTTGTGGGTGACATTGCCATCATCTGTTCGCCATGCCAAAGTAGTGACCTTCAACTTCTAATTATTCTATATTGAAAGAAAATAAAGAAAGAAAGATAAAAGACAATTGATGGGCTTGGCAAAAGTGCATTGCGGATGAAGGTACCACACACCCTCTAAAAAGGCACCCATGAATGAGACAATACAACCCCTTGTATGTCATGAGCTCTATGCCCATTGAGTCTTGATCCCAACCACTTCATCCGCTTTACATGGATTAGAAAGGAATCTCTTGAAAACTCTCCTTAATCTAGGGAAATATCTATCCAATGGGAAACCTCGTCAACCCTCCCATATTCAAGCTTGACAAGTCACATAGTGTCTTTGAGTTGTTAATTGTTTGATATAGTGATATTTGATCCATATGCTTGGATGGATTATTTATTGATTGGATTCACTTATAATGATGCTATGAATTGAGATCCTTGGAGGGTGTGCTCATTTTTCTTTGCAAGACCTAGTTGGTGGACAATTTTGGGAGAACAATCCTAGCTTGGGCTTCCATGGGGCTACAAACCCACAAGTTGGATGACATGAGCTCACATTCTGGATGAGAGAGATCATGCTAGGAAGTCCTTGATGACTTGAGTGACATAGCCGAGACCTCACTTGCCAAATTATTTTCCTAGGAGGGGAAAAACGTCCTATTTTTGAGCTTGACGTCATGATTTTGGGGCCAGGGCATGGTCGTGAGGTGCCACTCTTTTGACACATGGAAGTTTTGAGAAGAAGAGGGTCTTCACCATGACGAGAGTGCTTATATTCTTGACATGTGGCCTTTGGAGGCCTACCCATGCTTCTATAACACCAACGACTTCCTTAAAGTGGAAAAACGTCCCCTAAAGGGGAGATGTTCTTCTAAATTAGGGTTTTATTTGTGCAAAAGTGAAAATTTAAAGGAAGTGTTTAGTATTATTTTGTACAAAGGATAAAGATTAGGGTTGTTAACCCCTAATATTTTGTTTTACCCTAAACTATGTGGACAAACTATGTTAGCTACATTTTGTGTAAATAAAGATCATAAGATCTCATTTTTTTTGGATAACTCTCCCTCATTGTGAGAGGATTTGGTCTGGAATTTTCTCTACACTTGGTTGTTTTTGTCTCTTGTGCACTTGTTTATGGCTATATTAATGAATGGTTGATGGAGGAGTGAGGTGCTATCCTTGAATGATGTTTTCTAGCTCTTATGGTGGATTATCTTAGCATTTCTCTTGATCTTGGTATGGTATTTTACTATTATGTTATCATTTTTTTTAAGTCAAGTATTGTTATGCTAGGAGATAGGTGGGAAGTATAAGGGCATACACCTCCACCATAGTATTCATCATTTTATGCTTCATCTCATTGATTTACAAGGGTTTTAAAAGAGAAGTATAAGGGCATACAACCTCTTATCCTAAACCCTAGTTAGAGAAACTTGCCTTGGGAAGTAAAAGGGATTACACCCCCAAGGAGGTAGATTCTCTAGATCGTTTTTTATTTGACTCCATTAACCCAATAGTAAAGGCACTAGTAATTCTTTTTTGCATTGGAGATATAAAATCATTGCCTTGGGAAACAAAATTTTTGATCTTTTGAAAGCTTTCTTGCTTGAAGTTGGTTGGCCTCATTGAGAGGAGTCTTCCCCTACTAGGGTGTCCCCTCAATCCCACTACTTATTGCCACTGTTACAAATTTACATATTCATCCATTAGGGATGCAGAAAACCTAACTCATTTGCTTGAATAAATCTCTTATCAACCATTGGATTTTGCTCAAAGTTTGCGCACCTTTTCTCCTTGGTCCAATGCACGTTTTGGAAAATTTTGAGGAGATTTCAGTCGATGATTTTCTTGCTGTAATACATTGAATGTTACAAGCATAAGGCTGATATGATTTTTTTCTGACAAGTGTTTACAACAAAATTATCTTTCACGCTAAGAATATTGAGTTTATCTATTCATTTACTAGTCTTTCTCTTGCATTTTCTACTTGATCTTTAGCATTTATGGAGCAACTTATAGTACCATGTTATTTCTGATATATATTGTTATCTATTTTTGCAAATTAGGTACAACTAGCTTAAATTTATGATCCAACTAACATACATCATTGCAAAGTGTCTTTTCTTGTGTCTCGGGCAGGTATTTCATCATTTACAGGTTACTCAACATACTTGGAAAACCTTGGACCTTCCCAAGAATTCATTCCACATATTTCACTCCAATTAGACTTGAAATCTAGGGGCTTCACTTCCATGCATCTCCATTTACATATCAATCCACCTAGGGTCACCGGGATCACCTACCTAGAGTGACCTAGTCACCCTTAAAGTGTGGGACCTACATTGAGGTGACATTGGGTGTAGGATTACCAAGTTGTAGAACTTGCTTTATGGTTGAGTTGGGATTTTCCCAACCTACAACTTGCGTTATAACATTTTGGCGTTGTTGTCGGGGAAGATTTTGAATCTTATTCGTACCCTAAGGACACTTTGGTAAGATGTACCAAATCCTTTCTCTTAGATTTCCTGACGACTCCACCTGAGGGATGTTCCCTTTACAGCCTCCTTGATGAGCTCATCCTGAAGCTCATCTGGCTACTCCACCTTCCCAGAACCCACTTTTCCCTTATCATTTTCCATCCTTTGGTGAGCCTTGAGCTCATCTGGCAACTCCATTGATGTATTACCCTAAGTAATGGAACCATGGCCTCACAAGACTTACCATGGACATTCCACAAGGTTTATCCCTACTTTGATGTTTAAAATATTCCTAGATATCCAAATAATTGTTCCCCGAAGTGGAGGGCAAGTTGCCCCAAATTTGACGGTGATCCAACTCTAGCAGTCACCCATGTCGTGAATTATATGAAGTATACTTCAAGCTTAAATGTGCTACATGAATATGTTTGGATGAAATTTTTTGTGTCTTCACTAGAATCAATTCAAAAAGATTGGTTTGCACACTAATGTGATCCAAAGAGTATCCCTTTTTATACAAATCTAATTGAATAATTTCTCAGGCATTATCGACCAGCTACTCAAAGTTTGCAAGATGCTTTCCAAGATCTCAAACACACTCTTTGCAGAGAAGGTTTTCTGATCGATGATGAGATAATAGATGAAGAAGATCTCGATGAAGAGGATCCAGATGAGATGTATGATGAAGATGAACTATATTCTCTTCCACTTGATGAGGACATCCATACCTCTCCTCCTCTTGCACATCAAGAAGAGAAAATGATAAATTATAAACCTTTTGAAAACTTTGATGATGCCTTGTTCCATGACTGTGAAAATGAAGAAAACTGCCAAAGGGATCTCGATGAAGTTTCTCTTGCAGAAGGCCTAAACAAGACTTTGTTATATGCTTTACCTTTTGAATAAAATGAAGTTATTGAGTCTTGTGAGGAAATTATTAGCTCCTATGATGCAGATGAATTCATGGAACAACCCTCAAATATAGTTGATGAACGCATTGATGATTTCATACGGGTTGGGAGACGTAGATGGGATGTGGGTTTCTCCATTATTGGTAAAGATCCCATTTATGACATTGAGGGTATCTCTCAAGCAAAAGGGGTTTAAATGTCATTTTCAGAGGACCGGCCTCCATGCATGTATGATTCATATGTTTGGAAGCCTAGTGATGACATGGTTACAAATTTGTTCTTCCCTTTTGATGATGACTTGTCACAGCATGATATTCATTCATCCTTTGGTACATACCCTTTTGAGGATGCAGATTTTTCTTATGAGGACTTCCGACCGTTGTACTGAATTTTTGAGGAATACCGGGACGTGGACACCTCAGAGAATTCATAGGTTCATTCTTCAAAGTGTAAGTATTTTCATCATGGAGATTTCTATGGATATTTCTATGAGCAAACAATGAGATAATGTCTTTCCCTAGTTTGGTATACAAAGGTTTGAGTGAGCTCAAACTCCTCGGGGCAGTTCCCCTCCCATTCTACTGGCCATTTCGTTAAATTATTCCTTGTTAATCTGCATTCCTGATGCTTCCATGAAGGTCTCAAGGATTCTCTTTATGGATCACGCTTCCTTGACCATGGGTCAACCCATCAACAAGGTCTCATTCACAAACTAGAGTTGGTATAGAGGTTTTGAATGGGGGCTAAGTTGAAGGCCTTGCAAGGACTCTTCCTCGAGGGAAAGCTTGATCAAAGGCCCCAACCCTTATGCCAATATTATAAACACGTAGGGGTATAAGGGATCTCCCTCGAAAATTCCTCTAGAGGCTTTGAAGGTTGTCCACGGGGCGTGATTGAAAAGAATCAAGAAGAAGACTGATGAGATCATACCTGAAATATAGGAAATCCAAGCTAGGTTGAAGCCAAAAGTCCCCAAAATTTCTGTTAGGAAGCTCCAATTTATTCTATCATAGGATTTAGCTAAGTCTACTTTAATAATCATACCCAATTGACCACTGGATTTTAGGTAATGAATAGTTTCATGTGCCACAATTATTCCATCCAATATTTGTTTCCCTTCCACAAAACCCCCTTTCTTAGGTGAAATAATTTCCTGCAAAATAGGTTTAAATATGTTTGCAATGAATTTAGTTATGATTTATAGATAACATTGCATAAAAAGATAAGGTGAAACTTATTTGTAATCCTTGCTTCACGTTCTTTAGGGATGAGAGTAAAAAAGGGAGTGTTGAAGGCCCGCAAGATTGATTGAGATTAACAAGATTCTTCTACTACTATCCAAACATATTTTCATATTATTCTCCAACAGGATTGGAAGAAGTCCAAGGTGAAGAAATATGGTCCCGGGGACTTCCCGATCAACATTTCTTTGACTGTTTCCTCAACCTCCTCTAGAGTCACCTTGTGCATGAGGCTACGATTGACGAGATTAGGCTAGGGATAGGTCACTTTATCTTATGAGTGGCCTCCCTCCTATTTATGTTAGGTTGTGCTAGAAGGCTTCTGTAATGTCTCACTAGATATTTTTCAATGTCCTTATGGTCCCCCAATAATTCTCCCACTTCATCCTACAAAGAATTGATGTGATTCTCGCTTCTTCTCCATAGAACATAATTGTGGAAGCAATTAGTTTTTTTGTCTCATTCCTAAAGCCAATGGATTCAATATTTTGGATGATATAAGATCTCTTCCTGCTTGTGTCTTTTATTCAGAATCTGACGGATCTAATCCTCCTTTCTATTTAGTTCTTGGGAGTTCCCATCAAGAATTAACTGTTTTTTATTTCTTCCATCTTTATCTTTTCCTCCTAGATATTCCCGAAGACCTCCTTCCATTTCTTGATGCATAATTTGGTGTTTTTTAATATTTGTTAAAATTGGTACATATGATTTCTGTATAATTTTGGTTGATCATTACACCATTCTAATACCTTTTGTAGGAAGTTTGGGTTCCATAACTAGAATTTTTCAAATCTAAAAGGCTTAGGGTAGGGAGTCATGGAAATTTTTGAGCAGAGGGAAATTGAACAATGGTGAGATCCATAGAAAGGCTTGATTTCTGTTGCAACCACTTGCTTTAATTTGAATAAGGTCTTTGAGACCAAGAACCTATCCAGGCGCTCTACTACCTTCTTTGATCCCCCTGTTCTATTACTCAAAGTGAACCTTCCCCCTTGGATGGTAGATTTATAAATCTTGATTTCTCTATGGTCTCCTTGAATATCATGTTCTCCGCATCCATCTTATGCACTCCACCTTTTTTATATTCCAATTACATAGTAAGGTTGAAATAACCCCGTATAATCCATTGTTGATCTTGCATGAGATGAATCATCTGTGAGGTTTACCCTATGGAATATCTTTTTACCACCAGAGTTAGAGGACCATAGGCATTCGAAACGAATCCTTGCTCTTCAGATCCTAATTTCTTATAGTGAATCGTAAGGATTCTTGGGTTGTAAGAAGTTACCTCCACCTTTAGGATGTTTGGGTCCTAAACGATTTCTAGTACCCGAGAATCCCCCTCTCCTTATAGAAATTCTACTTCACAATTTTTCCATACCTTTTTTGTTATTCTCCTCATCGTATTTCTATCACATTTTGTTTCTTGCATCATTACTAGATCTACTTTTTCTTAAACTTTTTTTTTTATTAAGAATTCTATGTTTGGACAGAGCATTCAATCCTCTCATATTCCAGTAGAATATCTTCATGATTAACATATGGGTTGGGGTAGGAAGGAATTATACATAAGTCTCATGACTTGGCCAAAGTCAATAAGTAGTTCTCCCGCTTCTTCCAGAAATTGCCGATGAGGTTTGCGTCCTTTTCTCTTCTCCTCCCTGCCTAATTTTTTTGGTTTCTTAAGAGGGTTGGTATTTATCCCCGGGTTCCCTGATGATGAGTTCAAATTCTCCTGAATGCTTCCTTTTCCTTTCCCTTTGATTATCTCTCGATGCAGTTTGTGTAATTGTCCCACCTGCATCTTGTTTATATCTTTCTCCCCATGAATTGTGATGAGGGATTTGATATCAAGCTTCATTTATTCTATATCCATGTTCTGGGAGGCATCCTCCCACTTTGCGTCCTCTTGTGATTCTTCCTTGTCCTCCCTATCTTGCACATTGATCTACCCTTCAAGAGTTGGGGATATTATTATGCTCTATTCCATGCGATGTCACTTTGGAATCTCTTCATTCTTAATAACCGTTATTTATTTCATTGGGATGAGACCTACACTCACTGCTTCCTTTCCTTTTGTGTTCTCCATCTGGTTTTGTTTTGTTTTAAGTGCATGGAAACTGTTTTATTCTTTCTTGGAAGTTTCCCCAATGTGTTTATTTCCTTTTTGTCCCACCTTTCTCTTATTAAGTATACTGATGAAGCCTTCAACATCCACATCCAATCATCATCCTAGTAGAAAATTAATACTAATTCCATTAGGGATCCTTTTACTTTCATGTATATGTATATATGTACATAGGACATGTATTTTTTCATCTTGGTGATCTCTGAAAGTTTAACAAAGCATCCTAGGGTATTCTCAATTCCTTCCAGAGTTTTCGGGTGCTAGAATTCCCGGGGTAAGGAGCAGAGCCTAATCCAAACCCGAGCCACTGTGTAATCCTCTTTATCACAAGATAATCGTTCCATCTAGTATCTCATATGCAACCCAACAGAGTTAAAAAAATATGGTCCTTTGTATTTTTTTTTGTTCTTATCCTTGGAGTAGGAGATTATTATCATGAAAAATCCTTTTGATCCCAACTTTAGCTCCATATCTTCTTTGACTTTGTAGATGGCATCCACCACACCAGATGGATTCTGGAAGGCAGTGGCCCTTGCTCCATGAGTTACAAGTCAGTGTTATGGTGAGAATCATTTCAATATTTAAGCTATTTGATTATGTTGTATCTTAGATTGCTCTAGATTTCATGATATATGCTTGGACATTATGCCTTTTTCCCTTCTTCACCTTAGTGGTTGAAATTGTGCCCTAGTAAGTGGTTTTATTTGGGGATGATTTTTCTACTGGGAATTCCCTTAATGAGCCATCATATTGTTCCTGACCATAATTACCACTTTCCACCATTGTTCCCCTCCATTTCCTTATCTCTTGGGATTTTAGGGTGTATTGACCCAAGAAGGGGTTGTTGTTCATTTTATTGGAAGAAGGGGTTGAAGGCCCATAGGGGCTGATGTTAGGTAAAAGATAAAAGCCTTGTATAAACCTTTCATATCCTTCACCCAAGGATCACCTAAGAAAACAATGGAATACTTATCTTTGAGTAAAGGGGACCCTTAATATAACAAATAATGCTTAAAAGGTTAGTTGAAGGATAGGAGGTCTCATCACAAAACGACCTATCACGTCCATGAATATCTAGTCGTATGAAATTACCATCATCTGGTCACCAAATCAGGGTAATGGCTTTCAGTTGCATGGGTGAGAGAAAGGGGGTCTCATCAGGAGCCGACCTTCTCATTTCCATTAGGTGTTTGTGGGTGACATTGCCATCATCTGGTCGCCATGCCAAAGCAGTGACCTTCAACTTCTAATTATTCTATATTGAAAGAAAATAAAGAAAGAAAGATAAAAGACAATTGATGGGCTTGGCAAAAGTGCATTGCGGATGAAGGTACCACACACCCTCTAAAAAGGCACCCATGAATGAGACAATACAACCCCTTGTATGTCATGATCTCTATGCCCATTGAGTCTTGACCCCAACCACTTCATCTTCTTTACATGGATTAGAAAGGAATCTCTTGAAAACTCTCCTTAATCTAGGGAAATATCTATCCAATAGGACACCTCGTCAACCCTCCCATATTCAAGCTTGACAAGTCACATAGTGTCTTTGAGTTGTTAATTGTTTGATATAGTGATATTTGATCCATACGCTTGGATGGATTATTTATTGATTGGATTCACTTATAATGATGGTATGACTTGAGATCCTTGGAGGGTGTGCTCATTTTTCTTTGCAAGACCTAGTTGGTGGACAATTTTGGGAGAACAATCCTAGCTTGGGCTTCCATGGGGCTACAAACCCACAGGTTCGATGACATGAGCTCACATTCTGGATGAGAGAGATCATGCTTGGAAGTCCTTGATGACTTGAGTGACATAGCCGAGACCTCACTTGCCAAATTATTTTCCTAGGAGGGGAAAAACGTCCTATTTTTGAGCTTGACGTCATGATTTTGGGACGAGGGCATGGTCATGAGGTGCCACTCTTTTGACACATGGAAGTTTTGAGTAGAAGAGGGTCTTCACCATGATGAGAGTGCTTATATTCTTGACATGTGGCCTTTGGAGGCCTACCCATGCTTCTATAACACCAACGACTTCCTTGAAGTGGAAAAACGTCCCCTAAAGGGGAGATGTCCTTCTAAATTAGGGTTTTATTTGTGCAAAAGTGAAATTTTAAAGGAATTGTTTAGTATTATTTTGTACAAAGGATAAATATTAGGGTTGTTAACCCCTAATATTGTGTTTTACCCTAAACTATGTGGACAAACTATGTTAGCTACATTTTGTATAAATAAAGATCATAAGATCTCATTTTTTTTGGATAACTCTCCCTCATTGTGAGAGGATTTGGTTTGGAATTTTCTCTACACTTGGCTGTTTTTGTCTCTTATGCACTTATTTATGGCTATATTAATGAATGGTTGATGGAGGAGTGAGGATATATCCTTGAATGATGTTTTCTATCTCTTATGGTGGATTATATTGGCATTTCTCTTGATCTTGGTATGGTATTTTACTATTATGTTATCATTTTTTTTTCCAGTCAAGTATTGTTATGCTAGGAGATAGGTGGGAAGTATAAGGGCATACACCTCCACCATAGTATTCATCATTTTATGCTTCATCTCATTGATTTACAAGGGTTTTCTAAGAGAAGTATAAGGGCATACAACCTCTTATCCTAAACCCTAGTTAGAGAAACTTGCCTTGGGAAGTAAAAGGGATTACACCCCCAAGGAGGTAGATTCTCTAGATCGTTTTTTATCTGACTCCATTAACCCAATAGTAAAGGCACTAGTAATGCTTTTTTTCATTGGAGATATAAAATCATTGCCTTGGGAAACACAATTTTTGATCTTTTGAAAGGTTTGTTGCTTGAAGTTGGTTGGCCTCATTGAGAGGAGTCTTCCCCTACTAGGGTGTCCCCTCAATTCCACTACTTCTTGCCACTGTTACAAATTTACATATTCATCCATTAGGGATGCAGAAAACCTAACTCATTTGCTTGAATAACTCTCTTATCAACCATTGGATTTTGCTCAAAGTTTGCGCACCTTTTCTCCTTGGTCCAATGCACGTTTTGGAAACTTTTGAGGAGATTTCAGTCGATGATTTTCTTGTTGTAATACATTGAATGTTACAAGCATAAGGCTGATATGATTTGTTTCTGACAAGTGTTTACAACAAACTTATCTTTCACGCTAAGAATATTGAGTTTATCTAGTCATTTACTAGTCTTTCTCTTGCATTTTCTACTTGATCTTTAGCATTTATGGAGCAACTTATAGTATGATTTTATTTCTGATATATACTGTTATGTATTTTTGCAAATTAGGTACAACTAGCTTAACTTTCTAATCCAACTAACATACATCATTGCAAAGTGTCTTTTCTTGTGTCTCGGGCAGGTATTTCATCATTTACAGGTTACTCAACATACTTGGAAAACCTTGGACCTTCCCAAGAATTCATTCCACATATTTCACTCCAATTAGAATTGAAATCTAGGGGTTTCACTTCCATGCATATCCATTTACATATCAATCCACCTAGTGTCACCGGGATCACCTACCTAGAGTGACCTAGTCACCCTTAAAGTGTGGGACCTACATTGAGGTTACATTGGGTGTAGGATTACCAAGTTGTAGAACTTGCTTTGTGGTTGAGTTGGGATTTTCCCAACCTACAACATGTGTTATAACATTTTGGCGTTGTTGTCGGGGAAGATTTTGAATCTTCTTCGTACCCTAACGACACTTTGGTAAGATGTACCAAATCCTTTCTCTTATATTTCCTGACGACTCCACCTGAGGGATGTTCCCTTTACAGCCTCCTTGATGAGCTCATCCTGAAGCTCATCTGGCTAATCCACCTTCCCAGAACCCACTTTTCCCTTATCATTTTCCATCCTTTGGTGAGCCTTGAGCTCATCTGGCGACTCCATTGATGTATTACCCTAGGTAATGGAACCATGGCCTCACAAGACTTACCATGGACATTCCACAAGGTTTATCCCTACTTTGATGTTTAAAATATTCCTAGATATCCAAATAATTGTTCCCCGAAGTGGAGGGAAAGTTGCCCCAAATTTGATGGTGATCCAACTCTAGCAGTCACCCATGTCGTGAATTATATGAAGTATACTTCAAGCTTAAATGTGCTACATGAATATGTTTGGATGAAATTATTTGTGACTTCACTGGAATCAATTCAAAAAGATTGGTTTGCACACTAATGTGATCCAAAGAGTATCCCTTCTTATACAAATCTAATTGAATAATTTCTCAGGCATTATTGGCCAGCTACTCAAAGTTTGCAAGATGCTTTCCAAGATCTCAAACACACTCTTTGCAGAGAAGGTTTTCTGATCGATGATGAGATAATAGATGAAGAAGATCTCGATGAAGAAGATCCAGATGAGATGTATGATGAAGATGAAGTATATTCTCTTCCACTTGATGAGGACATCCAGACCTCTCCTCCTCTTGCACATCAAGAAGAGAAAATGATAAATTATAAACCTTTTGAAAACTTTGATGATGCCTTGTTCCATGATTGTGAAAATGAAGAAAACTGCAAAAGGGATCTCGATGAAGTTTCTCTTGCAGAAGGCCTGAACAAGACTTTGTTATATGCTTTCCCTTTTGAATAAAATGAAGTTATTGAGTCTTGTGAGGAAATTATTAGCTCCTATGATGCAAATGAATTCATGGAACAACCCTCAAATATAGTTGATGAACGCATTGATGATTTCATATGGGTTGGGAGACGTAGATGAGATGTGAGTTGCTTCATTATTGATAGAGATCCCATTTATGACATTGAGGGTATCTCTCAAGAAAAAGGGGTTTAAATGTCATTTTCAGAGGACTGGCCTCCATGCATGTATGATTCATATGTTTGGAAGACTAGTGATGACATGGTTACAAATTTGTTCTTCCCTTTCGATGATGACTTGTCACAGCATGATATTCATTCATCCTTTGGTACATACCCTTTTGAGGATGCAAATGTTTCTTATGAGGACTTCCGACCGTTGTACTGAATTTTTGAGGAATACCGGGACGTGGACACCTCAGTGAATTCATAGGTTCATTCTTCAAAGTGTAAGTATTTTCATCATGGAGATTTCTATGGAGATTCAAAGGGGAAGAGGTGATGTTTTTCTACACAGGAGATTTTTCCTTACCACTTACCCTCTTCTCCAAGAGTTCATGCAGTATTCTTCCAATCTCTCATCTCCTCTCGGCCCTCGATGAGAAGTGAGTCTTTATGCGCTGATGAATAAGCGCCTTCGTCTACATATAGTATCCCCTTTCAAAGATGGATTGATCAGTCTTGTGGCTACACTTTCAGGAGGGATGATAAGGTTGATGGTTTCTCTTTCCAACATGATTTCCTCCCTCCCACCCATATTCATGAGTTTTTTTTCGTGATCGATTATATATTTGTTTATACTCATGATTTTTATGTGCTTAAATTATCCTTGTTGTATTATATGATTAAGCACATGGGGAGATACTCTGATGATATGATAAAATCATTACATTGGTTGTATGAATTCACTTGAAATCATCCAACACATGATCTTCAGGCCCCTAAGGCCCCAGGTAAGTACATAATTCATCTTTTTTTCCATGAATTTTCATCTTGATTTCTCATGTTAGTTTATATACATCTAATTTTCATTTTTCTCTACTTGCATATTCATTTATGCTTAGTTATAAATTTTTGAAAAAATGTCAAAATTTTCTTTTTCTGGCTTAGATTATGATCACATGAGAACAAGGATGAGTAGGCCATGCTCCACTTGACAGTTTGATGTTTCTTTGCAGGAACAAATCTACTAGGAAATGTTGTGGTTCTCATGCACTCTACAATGAGCACATGTCCCAAAGTAGGAGCCAGATGTTCTCCCCATTTTATGGATAACTAAGGATATTATGTCTCGAGGCCCTCAGGTTGCATATATGGAGTGCGGAGAGACTACATGGCTAGAAATACCCTTTTCACAGATGGAAAACCCACTTACCACCACAGATGGTCATAGTTTTGAAACCCAGCCCTAATAGTGTTTTTTACCCTAAAGTACGTGGACAAACTATGTTAGCTACATTTTTTATAAATAGAGATCATACGATCTATTTTTTTTTGGATAACTCTCCCTCACTGTGAGAGGATTTGGTCTGAAATTTTCACTACACTTGGTTTTTTTTGTCTCTTGTGCACTTTTTTGTGGCTATATTAATGAACGGTTGACTGAGGAGTGAGGCTCTATCCTTGGATGATGTTTTGTCACTCTTATGGTGTATTGTGTTGGCATTCCTCCTAATCTTGGTATGGCCTTTTACTATTATGCTATCATTTTTTCAAGTCAAGTATTGTTATGATAGGATATAGGTGGGGAGTATAAGGGCATACACCCCCACCATATTCTTCATCATTTTATGCTTCCTCTCATTGGTTTACAAGGGTTTGTTAAGAGAAGTATAAGGGAATACACCCTCTTAGCCTAAACCCTAATTAGAGAAACATGCCTTGGGAAGTAAAAGGGATTACACCTACAAGGAGGTAGATTCTCTAGCTCTTTGTTTATTTGACTCCATTAACCCAATAGTAAAGGAAATATTCATACTTTTTTGCATTGGAGATATACAATCATTCCCTTGGGAAACACAATTTTTGATCTTTTGAAAAGTTTCTTGCTTGAAGTTGGTTGGCCCCATTGAGAGGAGTCTTCCCATACTAAGACGTCCCCTCTCTCCCACTATTTCTTGATTTTGTTACAAAATTACATCTTCAGCCATTAGGGCTACAGAAACCTAACTCATTTTCTTGAGTAACTCTCTCATCAACGATTGAATTTTGCTCAAAGTTTTCACACCTTTTTGATGCAGGAGCATCGCCCACATCAAGCGAGCCAGCGCGAGAGCAGAGGACAGTTGGACGAGCCAACATATTTCTTTTTGAAAGCACCTTGATATTTGTTGCGCCAAACATTAATATGTGGATTTAATGAAGCGCACTTTGTATATTGTAATGGAACTTGAGCCTTTAAGCTCTCATCCTTAGGTAGATGAGGCATTTAATAGATTTAATGTAAAGTAGATAGAACATTTATTTCTAGATTTGATAGTTTAGAGCTCGAGAGGGAAACGGGATATAGACACCCTCCTTTGTACATTGTAACATAGTTCTGGATTATCAAACAAGAAGAATTCAGAAGAGAAGAGCAGAGAAGAGAAGTGTATGAAGAAATTCCATGTACAGATATTGAATTAATGGAAAAGCTTTGATTCAATTCCATGGTTGTGTTATTCTCTGTGTATTGGTGATATTATGCTCATGAATGTTTGCTTCTTGTCATGCACTACTTTTATATATTGTGTATGTGATTTCATGGTTGAAGTGAAGTCTGGGAGGACAAGGAGTTAGTTTCAATTGTGTCTCTATCTGGAACCAGAGAATTCCTGCAAGGAGTGTAGTTGAATTTGTCCGCAAGGAGTGTGTGACTGCAGGGTTCAAGTAGGGATAACTTTTGTTCTAAGCTCTCAGAAGTGAAAAATTGGCACCAGAGCTGTGCAAGGCGTGCGCAGGCTAGATGAAGACTCAGAGTTGCGATTCTGAGAAAAGGGGATTGAAGGAATTTTGCTGCAGGAGTGCACAGGATCAAAGACTTCAACACTGAGCAGTTGTTGAAGGTTTGTCGCAAGGAGTGCGTGCAAGAACTTCTTCCTGAGGGAATTGAAGCCGTCGAAGCTTAGGAGGAGTAGGCCTTCGAATTTTTTGAAGGATTTCACAAAGAGGCTGTGCATCGAAGTGTTTGAGCAGGTGCTGAAACTTTGTGTGCAGGGTGACGAGTTCCGTGGAGGAGCATTTCGTCATTTCGGGGATTTCGTCGAAAAGAACGGACAGTCAGAATCAAGCGAGGAGAAGTCGTGAGAATTTGAGGGTTGTTGGATCTTGCGAAGGCTACAGTGTAGGAGAGGAAGAAGGTTCGAAGCTCAGGGGAGCAGAAGCGTCGAGTAGAATCACGAGGAGCTTGAGTTCTACTCGAGGATCGACATATCGGGCCATCGTGAGAAAAAAGGAGCGGAATATTTGGTCACGAGAATCGCGATGGAGTGAGAAGCGAAGTCTTGACGATTGCGTGGATAGTGTGGGGCCATAGCAGAGTGACGTGGCAGGTGACGCGATATATCGGCATCTCGGGCCTCGAAAGTCTGGGAAGGAGATATTTGGTCGCACGAGTGGCGAAGTCGCGAAGAAGTGAGATTGCAAGTCTCAACATTTCGGCACTTCGGATATCAGAAGGTGGAACTCCGAGTGGTTGGCGTCACAAGTTGCAAACCTGCGATAGAGAGAAGTCCTGACAACGACGAAATAAGGTCAGCGTTGACTGGTATCTCGGGTCTCGGAGGTGCGAGAACCCAGGGATAGACCTTGAGCTCGCAAAGCTGCGAGTTCTGATTTTCCCTATAAAGTGAGCAAATGGAAAGTCACGCATCCCCCTTTACCCTTCACAAACAATGAGATAATGAAATTGGTAAAGGACATATGAAAAGTAACAACATTGCACTCAATAGTTATGTCCAGATTTCTGTATAAGATGCACTTGGCCATGCATTCCTGCATCGAAATTGACGAAGACAATGGAATACATAGATAAATTATAAGAAATGCCATAAATTAAGAAGACATAGAATCTGTAAATACACATTCTAATAAATTATATAGCTTGTCATTATGATCACATATATAACAAGTATTTTTAATCGTTTGCAAGGTAGTTAGCCACTCAGTTCTCTTTTCTCCTGACATGGACCTGGATGATGGCTAATCTACCTAAAATACATTGATCCACCTAAGATAACCCGAAGGAGAAGAACCAATTCATCGATACACACTCTAGAGGGGTTCCATTGATGATTTTTCTTAGAGTTGCGTTAAAAATTTGGGAGTCGCCTTCCACAATTATTGCTTTCTAATCCAGTTTGGTCAGGATCCTTAAACCTAGGTAGACTAGGCAGACTAGTTCTGTGCTATTCTTGTCGGATGATTTTAAGGATGTAAATTTATATTAAAATGTAGAAATCTAGGATAATCTTACTAATCTTTTTTTTTCAAAAACCATGGAAAATTAGCCTATTTGTGAAATTTAACCCCTAATATTTTCCATGCCCAATTTTAATGGTGAAGAGGTTTCAGATTGCTCCCGTTGAGTTCCAAAATATGCCTCCTAAGAATGTTGGGTCAGGATTTCCTTTCGAAACTCTATCAAAGTTTAATTTCATGAATTGCGGGGAAGGGGGATCCCACTTCTCACACCTTTGATTCTCTTGGGATTTATTTATTTTTGAATTGTGAAGGTTCTAGTCTCAGCCTAATTGCCAAATTTTGAAAATCTCCCTTACTTAGGTGAAATAATTTCCTGCAAAATAGGTTTAAATATGTTTGCAATGACTTTATTTATGATTTTATAGATAACATTGCATAAAGAGATAAGGTGAAACTTATTTGCAATTCTTGCTTCATGTTCTTTAGGGATGAGAGTTAAAAAGGTAGCGTTGAAGGCCCGCAAGATTGATTGAAATGATAAAGATTATTCTACTACTGCCCAAACATCTTTTCCTATTATTCTCCAACAAGATTGGAAGAAGTCCAAGGTGAAGAAATATGGTCCTAGAGACTTACCTATCAACATTTCTTTGACTATTTCCTCAACCTCCTCCAGAGTCATCTTGTGGATGAGGCTACACTTGGTGAGATCATGCTAGGTCTATATAGCTTTATCTTATGATTGGCCTCCCTCCTATTTATGTTAGGTTGTACTAGCAGGTTACTGTAATGTCTCACTAGATATTTTTTTATGTCCTTATGGTTCCCCAATAATTCTCCCACTTCATCCTACAAAGAATTGATGTGATTTTGGCTTCTTCTCCATAGAAGAGAATTGTGGAAGAACTTAGTGTTTTTGTCCCATTCATAAAGCCAATGGATTCAATATTTTTAATGATATAAGATATCTCCCTGCTTGTGGCTTTCATTTAGAGTCTGACGGATCTAATCTTCCTTTCTATTTAGTTCCTGGGAGTGCCCTTTAAGAATTAACTATTTTTTATTTCTTCCATCTTTCTTTTTTCCTCCTGGATATTCCCGAAGACCTCCTTATTCCATTTTTTGATGCATAATTTGGTGTTTTTTTAATATTTGCTAAAATTGGTACATATGAATTATGTATAATTTTGGTTGATCATTACACCATTCTAATACCTTTTGTAGGAAGTCTGGGTGTCATAACTAGAATTTTTCAAATCTAAAAGGCTTAGGGTAGGGAGTCATGGAAATTTCCTAGTAGAGGGAAATTGGACAATGGTGAGATCCATAGAAAGGATTGATTTATGTTGCAACTACTTGCTTTAATTTGAATAAGGTATATGAGACCAGGAACCTATCCAGGCGCTCTACTACCTTCTTTGATCCCCCTCTTCTATTAATCCAAGTGAACCTTCTCCCCTTGGATGGTATATTTATAAGTCTTGATTTCTCTATGGTCTCCTTGAATAGAATGTTATACGCATCCATCTTATGCACTCCAACTTTTTTAATTTCCAATTACATAATAAGGTTGAAGTACCCCCGTATAATCCATTGTTGATCTTGCATGAGCTGACCTATCTGTGACATTTCCCATATGAAATATCGTTTCTCCGTTGGAGTTAGAGGACCATAGGCATTCGAAATGAAACAAATCCATGTTCTTCAGATCCCAATTTCTTATAGTGAATCGTGAGGATTCTTGGGTTCTAATAAGTTACCTCCACCTTCAGGATGCTTGGTTCCTAAAGGATTTCTAGTCCCCGAGAAACCCCCTCTTATTTTATACATTCTACTTCACAATTTTTCCATATCTTTCTTTCTATTCTCCTCATCGTATTTCTATCACATTTTGTTTCTTGCATCATTACTAGATCTACTTTTTCTTAAACTAATTTTTTTATTAAGAATTTTATGTTTGGACAGAGAATTCAATCCTCTCACATTCCAATAGAATATCTTCATGATTAACATTTGGGTTGGGGTAGGAAGGACTTATACATAAGCCTCATGACTTGGTCAGAGTCAATAAGTAGTTCTCTTGCTTCTTCCATAAGTTTCTCATGAGGTTTGTGTCCTTTTCTCTTCTCCTCCCTGCCTAATTTTTTTGGATTCTTAAGAGGGTTGGTATTTATTTCGAGGTTCCCTGATGATGATTTCGAATTCTCCGGAATGCTTCCTATTCCTTTCCCTTTTATTATCTCTCAATGCAGTTTGTGTAATTTTCCTACCCGCATATTGTTTATCTCTTTCTCCCCATGAATTGCGATGGGGGTTTTGATATCAACCTCCATTTATTATAGATCCTTGTTCTGGGAGGCATCCTCCCACTTTGCTTCCTCTTGTGATTCTTCCTTTCCCTTCATATCTGACATATTGATCTACCCTTCAAGAGTGGGGGATTTTATTATTCTATGTTCCATGCAATGTCACTTTGGAATCTCTTCATGCTTAATAACCACTATTTCTTTCATTGGGATGGGACCTTCCCTTGTTGCTTCCTTTCCTTTTTTGTTCTCCATCTGGTTTTCTTCTGTTGTAAGTGCATGGAAACTATTTGATTATTTCTTGGAAGTTTCCCTAATGGGTTTATTTCCTTTTTGTCCCACCTTTATCTTATTAAGCATATTAATGAAGCCTTCAACATCCACCTCCTCCTTGCCTTTTTTTACTGTCAAGGTTTCATTATGAGGACAGTAACAAAACAAGTGTCTGTGCTCATGGAATTTTATACACCTGAATGGGATATGATCATAGTCTATGGTTTGGGTCCAGTCATCATCCTGGTAGAAAATGAATATTGATTCCATTAGGGCTCCTGCCACTTTCATATACATGTATATATGTGCATAGGACATGTATTTTTCCAGCTTGGTGATCTCTGAAAGTCTAATGAAGAATCCTAGGGTATTCTCAATTCCTTCCAGATTTTTCGAGTGCTAGAATTCCCACAGTAAGGAGTAGAGACTAATCCAAATTGGAGCCATTGTGTAATCCTCTTTATCAGAAGATAATGGTTCCATATGGTATCTTAGATGCAACCCAACAAAGTTAAAAAAATATGGTCCTTTGTAAAAACAATTGTTCTTATATCTGGAGTAGGAGAATATTATCATGAAAAATCCTTTCGAGCCCAAATTTAGCTCCATATCTCCTTTGAATTTCCACCTCGTTTCACCCATACCATCAGTAATTTTTCCAAAGGCCAAATTGTCATGAAATTTCCAATAAGTGCATGGTCCTTCATGTACTAAATGTAACCCCCAATCAACATGGATGTGGCTTCGTACCTGGGGTTCTCCATGGTCTTAGCCAGACATCCATTTTTCACATGCACTTCTCTTGTTTGCTGTCAATATATGCTCCTTTTTCAGGTTGTTCTGTGTTGGGTGGAACACTTTTCATCCTTTCCATCGTGGCATCCTTTGACAACATACTATACCCCTTTGCCACTGCTTCTTTGAATGATTTTGACTTTACTTTCTCTTTGTTTGTTTCGATCGCCACATCCATATCACCCACCGCCATTATAGATCCGTGAGACCTTCCCAGAAACCTACACTTCCCTCCCTTCCCAAAGTATTTTCTAAACCTTATTGAAACCCTAACCCTCTATCCCTAAACCTCTAACCTTCTCTACCTGTCATTTTCAAACTTTTTTTTCCTAATCACTCCTATGTAAATTACATAGTTAATCACACTCCCATAAATGATTTAAAATATATAACACTCGAAGAAGCATGGGGTAAAATTTAACCAGGTGTAGGCTACTTTATGTGTTTGGTAGTGAATCATGGGATCACATTCTTGATGAGAAAAGGAAAGCGTTATAGCCCAGAAGTGAGAAGTGTATTTTGCCAGAAATTGCAAAGATGTAAGAGGTTATAGAAATTTTCAACCTCTTTCTAACCAAACTTATTGTGAGGATAGATGTAAAGTTTCACAAAGGTCTCTTGGTTTTCAATCCTAATTCAACGTTTGCACCATCTTTGGCCTACTAGCTATTTTCGATGATTATGCCATCTTTTATTGCCAACTATTCTCCTAGTGCTTCTATTCTGGTTTCTTCTTTAGATGACGACATTGAGGATGGAAATTTGTCTTTTCCTACTCAACCTCCTCCACTTGGGTTTGTTGAACATGAACATCTTTCAACACCAAATCTTCCTATATGGTTTTGTACAACACAAGAAGTGAGTGGTGATGTTGTCGGTGATTCTTCAAATCAACATTGTACATGTTTATAGTTCAAGTGAGCCTCCTCTCTTTTAGCTCAAGTTTTAGAGACTCATGATCCAAACACATTTGCATAAGCTTTTGACCATCTAAATTGGGAGGAAACAATGAATGAAGAATATTTATATCTAATGGAAAACAATATCTAGGATCTTGTACCTCTTCTGAAAGGAAAAAAACTTGTCTGATGTAAATTGGTATATAGAAATAAGTATGCATCACATGGAAGTGTTGAAATATATAAGGATTCATTAGTTTCTAAAGGATTTTCTCAAGTAAAAGTCTTGACTATATTGAAACCTTTGCTTCTGTAGCCAAAATGAATTCCATCCACCTTGTTCTAGCCATTGTTGCTTCATATAAATGGGAGATTGATAAAATGGACATTAAGTCCACCTTCTTGTATGGGGATTTGAAAGAATAAATTTACGTGGAACAACCTCTTGGTTATATTCAGATTGACCCAAGCCTTGTTTGCTACCTTATGAAATCTCTCTATGGATTTAAGCAATGTCCCCGGGCTTGGTATGTTAAAATGGATAACTTTCTTCTTTTCTAGATGTCAATTCGACCCAAATTTCCATACCAAGAAAGTAGGTAACCATCTCATAATACTTGTTCTTTGTGTTGATGACCTTATACTCACTAGTAGTGACCCCAAGATTTTAATCCATGTGAAATATAGCCTTAATATGAACTTTGAAATTATATAATTAGGACATTTGCATTATTTTCTTTGCCTCCATGTCTTGCAAACCAAGGAAATAATTTCCCTTTCCCTATCTAAGTATGAACATGACCTTCTTCACCTCTTTCACATGGAATATTGTTAATCAGACCCATCTCCCTTCCAATCTAGAGTCAAACTTGTTTCCACCTTTACTATACTAAAACTAGATGCCACTTTGGACCATCAGTTAGTTGGTAGGATTTTGTACTTGAATCATAACTATCTTGATATTTCCTTTGTTGTA
>SNQJ01S0096604.1:10009-26177 GCA_010110895.2 Picea sitchensis | reverse complement strand
CCATGAGAAACCTTTCAATATATAGGATAAGGAGAGATGGTTACATGGATGAGGATGATCCCATCAAATCTGAGAAGTCAGTAGAATGACAACCATGTGAATGCCAACTCATTTTCTAGAAGATTCCCTTCTAGAACCCTCGAGACCTCTTCTCCTTTCCAAGCATAAAAACATGTTTGCACCCTGTGTATGGAGTATAATACGAGAAGTTAGCACCCTAAGTGTGGGTGGCCCACGAGAATGATGGATTCTCTCACCCTAGACCATAGGTAGCCTGCGAACTCATCTTAAAAATATGTTTTTGGAAGAAGACAAGAGCCACTTTTCTCAGGAAAACAGTCCTTGTTGGGAGCTTGAATACATCACTATTGAGACATCATAGATCTCCCTAGATCCACCTGGATCTAGAACAAAACAGATCAGGACATGACTTTTTCCCTAAGTTGTAATCATTAAATCTACTAATAGGAAGGAATATGTGACATACCTTTATATCGCTTCCTTAGGTCTCTGTTGTTCCCACTTCGCTCCAGTGATCTCGTGAAGTCAAGTCCAACACAACACAAACCAACCAAAGTGAAGATAGAAAAGTATATTCAATGTCAACTTATGCATATGATCAAGGAATTACACAATAAAGTAAGAGAGACTTTATGGGAAAGGGACATGCCGCTATATCATATTAATTGAAAGTAGAAGATACAACCTGATCACCTTGATGTTGCAAGCTTAATTTCAATGACCCTTGGTTCCAACACACACAATTTATATGTACTTGCATGAAGTAGATCCAATTCCTCTTGATAGACCAAATAGAGCCTTCAAGCTTCTGTCCAAACAAGGTTCTTCACACAATTATTTCACCAATTCTTCATTCAATCTTGCTTAACCTTTTCCATGAAAAACCTTTCAATATATAGGAGAAGGAGAGATGGTTACATGGATGAGGATGATCCCATCAAATCTGAGAAGTTCGTAGAATGAAAACCATGTGAATGCCAACTCATTTTCTAGAAGATTCCCTTCTAGAACCCTCAAGACCTCTTCTCCTTTCCAAGCATAAAAACAGGTTCACACCCTGTGTATGGAGTAGACTACGAGAATTTCACACCCTAAGTGTGGGTGTCCTATGAGAATGAGGGATTCTTTCACCCTAGACCATAGGCATCCTATGAACTCATCTTAAAAATATGTTTTTGGAAGAAGACAAGAGCCACTTTTCTCTAGCAACAAGTCCTTGTTGGGAGCTTGAATACATCACTGTTGAGACATCACCCAAGTGACCAAAATCATGTGTAACAGAATGCCCCCCAAAGTATGAGGCTAGAATCTATGACAGCCGAAATACTTTGTAAACTGTGTGTTTGTGTCAAAAACCAGGAGCGTACCTAATTGGAAACTTGCAAACAACCAAGCATCTACATAATATAATACCAGTTCTGAGGTAGGCATTCCCATACTCAGATCACAGACGGATGACATCATGAATGTAGGTCATGGCCACCAATCATACACTGTGGATCCATGCCATCAAAATAATGCATAGTCACTAGGAATACACTGTGGATCCATTCGAGAAGACTTAAATTAAGATGACATAGCCACATGACATACAAAGTGCATCTATGTGTCGATGAAAATCATACATACTCCATCATAGCCTAGATCAACAAGATGAGACCCACGATCTTCAATCCTATCACTGAAAAGTATGAATCTAGCCATGCGATTACATGTGCTGAAGTCAAACATGGTAGAAACCACTTGATTATCGGTCATTGATGAAACCATTAACAAGTGCAAGGGAAATCACCATTAATGTCAATGACTCCCAAGGTACACTAGTACAATCCAACAAATGTGAATAAATGAGATGAGGTTGAACACTCGACGGAACCTCCCGATCAGTGGGTCAATAATGAAAACCCACTTTTAAAAGCGAGGAAACCTTCCATTGAGGCATGCAATTTCCAAGGTACCAGATAATTTATGAGTCTTGTTTCTGGATAATGAGTTGAAGTCGACGGAACAAGACTCATCACAGGAGGGCCTTGATGTATCCCCCATCAATGACATGAAATAAGTAACACATTTTGAGGATGAAACAGAGTATGAATATAGGTTGAAATGGACACAGGGAAGGCCGACATAGTAGGAATGGACAACTGTAGATGACCGACTCAATAGAGGATTTGGATGAACTTCTCTTGAACATATGAATGACACAACCAAGGACTTGGCAGCACTGACTTAGAGATGACCTAGGATATGACCTTGTAGCAAGTCGAATGAGAGACAAATGGATTTCTCAAACCAACTTCAAATAATGAATAGGGGGTGTCATGTTCAAGAGAAACGCTTACTTCCATTAATATGAATACAAAAACACATCCCTTTCCCAAAATTTCCCCCACCATTTCTTGCGAGTACCTCTTTATTTTTACACAAGCTTGAGGAGGATAACATATGCTTGTTGATGTAATCTCATCCTTCGGATGAGTCCCTCGGAGTATGTTTAATGAACCCTAGGAAGGAGTGGCTCGGTCCCATTACGGGGCTTTTGATGTTTGTTTAACAAGTCCAAAGATAGAAAACTTGTGGGTTTTTCATGTTTTGAGAGTCTGAAAAACACTTAAAGATAAGTCTCTCAGTTCCTTTTTCATAAAATAGCTCGACAGGAATGAAAAAGTGATAAACTATCACCCATCGAACGTTTTGTTTAGATACTTTTACGAGCGTGAACAGAACAAGGTCGCTTGACCATATTTTTGTTTTTATGGAGTGTGAAAAGAGCTTAAAGGATGCTCCTTTACGGTCGTCATTTTCGTGTTACCATGATGAGTATGAAAAGAAAAGAAAAGTATACTCATTTACGTTCTCATGTATTTTCGATCACGAGAACGAACGAAGACCGAGCTCAAGATTTTTCTAAAAACCATAAAAAACATTTGTACTCCTTTGCATGGACTTCAAAGTCGCTATAACTGCAAAAAGTTACACTCATAGGGATATTAGGCATTAGGTTTTATAGACAAAACAAAAAATCAACAAAAAATGTTAAAAAGTGAATAAATATGGGTAAAATGGGCTTTTACCATTTTCATTGTGATTTTTCCAAAAACGTTTCCCAATACACCTCATTTTCCCCTAGATTTTGTTGCAGGATCGTGGGAGGAACAACCGACCATTTGGCGAACCATCTCTGCCAATGAGGTAAGCTCTTGATATTCTACCTTTTCCATGGTTTATTTTTAGTTTTCATTGACAATTTTTAGGGTTTTAGATCCATTTTAGGGCCATAACTTGTGCTCGAGCATTCTTGCAGGATAGCCATGCGGGACCTACGAGAATCTAGGATTCTTATAGGTGGCCTTAAGGGCACCTGTGAGAATCTCGCACTATGCTAAAGGGGCACCTGTGGGGGTCGAAAAATGAAATTTAAATTTGATTTTTTGCTCAATAAAAATTGTGTGAAGGTTTGAAATAAGTTGTTGATCCTTCTCTTATGGTTCTTGTGCAGGTATTTTACCATCATGATGCCGGAGTGGTGAGAAATAGAACATGAGAAGGAGGATACCATTGTCAGGAATGACCCAGATACAATCTCTTCCCTCCAAGACTGTGGGCTCTTGAAATTCTTCAGCATTCTGGGCATGAGGGTCCAACTCAAATTGTTGGAGTACTTGGTTCATATGTGGGATGTGTACCAATAGTTGTTTCACATGGGAGTCCACACATTGACCCTAGATATCGAGGATATCAATTCTCTGACAGGGTTATCACAGCATGGGTACCATGCTAGCTTGACCTGTAGCTGAGGTGGCAGACTCCCTATGAGTGAGTATTGTCACCAGTATTGTGTTCCTGAGGCAGAAAGAAGAAAGGGAAAAGTTGTTATTTGGGGGGTCCAAGACTTGACCCTGCAAACCATTTTGTTCACTATAGCACTCATGGTTGGGAGCGTGGCTCCACAAATGGATCTCTAGAGCTACTTCCAATATGCCATAGAGTGCATAGAGCCATGAGTCTTCAACTGGTCGGATGCAGTTCTCTGCAGTATGAAGAGGTAATTGAAGAAGTGCAAGAGGGGAAACTTGAAGCAGTTTGGGTACGAATCACTTTTGGTATCCTTCTTTCTTGAGAGGGTCCCATTGCTGAGATTATAGGATGATTGGGGTTTACCAACCCCATAGGATCTGAGGATGTTGAGGTGGTGCAACCTCATGGCCCGACATGTAGCTGGGCCCATCATCAAGTATAATGATTCATTTTTCAACTGGTTGTGGCCACAGATGCTGATGGTTGATGACTATGCATACGCAGGTTTGGACTTTCGAGGGGATCTGGATTTGGCCCTTCCTGAGGATGCTTAGTGGGGTGACCTAGGTAAGAAGTACACATTTTGTTATTTTAAATGTTTTTGTAATTTTTATCATATAAAATGTTTTTATGTTTGTCTAAGAACTAATCAAAAAATCTCTTTTTGATGACATAGATGTGGGGCCATATAGACCTCTAGGAACGTCTCCTATTCAGCAGCGAGGAGAGGCGGCTCTAGTGGCATGATGGGATGTTTAAGACTATAAGGCAGTGGAGTAGAACTTGGAGGGTTTGACCACTGAAATCCCAGATATGGCTATTGGGGAGATCCCTAGACCTTATCAGTGGCATACTGTAGGCGTGACAGAGTCTATTAGTTGACTTTTTTGTAGGGTGGCCCGGGTAGTTGTGTGTTTTCATGAGCGTCACCCATGATGCTATTTTGTAGAAGCTATGAGCTTCACATTTTGAGATTTTGGTCCTTGGACATAAACTTTTTGTAAAAACTTTTGATCGTTATATACATATATACAGATTCTACGAGCTTATCTTGTGTTGTGTGATACATGTGATGTGATTGGTTTATAAATGGCCCAAATGTCTGTCTAATACATAGTTATCTAATGCATCAGTCAATGTATTTAGACATCTAGGAATGTGCTGATACTCAATATAATCAAAATAACGTTCCAAGAGGAGAATTCGTAAATATACCCATAATAAATTAGGACTTCGAATAGCATAGACATTGCTTAGATGTAGTACTACTAGCTACGAATCGATTCATATAACCAAGTGGAAGATACCAAGCGAAATAGCATCAATCAACAATTTGATAACGGTGTTATACTCTACAATATTGTTGGTCGCATGGCTGAGACACACACCTCATAGAGTGATAAGTTTGTTTGTAGAGGAGTAAATTGCCTAAGTAGTAGAAGCAAGGTTATGAGTACTACGGCTAGCACCATCAGCAAAGCCAATGTGGGGTAGCGAAGACTCCAACATCTGGAAACAAAACACAACATAACATAAGTGGTCGAGGGTAGAGACTAGATAACGAAAAATCATACTATAGTAACACACAAGAAGTATGATACAATAAAATACATGTACTCATGCACATGTGACCTTAGGCATAGTACTTCTTTAAGTACAACCCATTTATGGGTTCACTCAAAGGGATACCATCGTAGTCCACTAACTCGTAAGATTCTTTCTCCAAAACTCATCTAACGATATAAGGACCTTGCCACATAGCTTTGAATTTTCTTGCTCCTAGCATATCTCGATCTTGTTCGTAAAGGAGAACCAGATCACCTTCAGAGAAAATGTGAGGCTTGACATGTTTGTCGTATTGGGATTTGACGTGTTTCTTTTGAGCTTCTATGACTAGGGTGGCATCGTGACAAGTTTCATCTAATTGTATGAGATACAATAGATATTATTCTTTTGTAGAAGTGTTTGGGAGGAGTTCGACGACTAGTTTTAGGGAGGGTATCTCACATTCAATCAGCAGGATGGCTTCTAGACCATAGACTAACCAGAATGGTGTAAACCCAGTAGCAGACTTAACGGATGTCTAGTAAGCCCACAATGCTAAAAAAAACATTGTGTACCAACTTGTTTATTGAATCCCTATCATTCGTCAAAGCATGGTAATGAGGACTTTGTTCATTGCTTTGACTTGGCTGATGGCTTGTGGGTAATAGGGTGTTGAGTTTTCGTGGCGAAGACCCAACTTTTTAGTGAGTTCGGACATCATGAAGGTTCTAAAGTGGCTACCATGATCAGTGATGATAGCCTGAGGAACACCAAAATGAGCTATTATGTGACTGAATATGAATAATTCTACGGTCTTTCTGGTGTTGTCAAATGTTGGCATCACCTCGACCCATTTTGTAAAATTATCTACGGCTACAATAATGTATCCATGCCCCCCGATTGAGTGAGGGTGACATGTTGTATAAGATGATTCTAGTACTGGGCCAAGGATAGAGGTATGTTTTTTCCATAGGTGGGGTCAGTGGGGGTTTCCCTCCAATCGGGGGTTGTGTCCCAATTGGGATTTGTCCTGCAAGGGGGGGTTGAGTTGGGCCTCCTTGGTGAAATTGTCCACCAACAGGAATCTGGTAATCTGGTGTGAATGATGGAATGGTGCTACAAGGCTCAGTTCCTTCAATAGAGGATGGAAGAGGTCCTCTAAAAGGGGGCAGAGGAAGTGTCGAAATGAAATCGGGAGGATGGTGCCCAGAAGGAGTGGAACTGCCAGGAGTCCCAGATGAGATTTGCGTAGGAGCGGGAATAGAGGCATTCAACACATGGTATCTTGGTGGAAGTGTCAAGGTGACTCTGGGCACAAGTGGTGTGCCAATGGGGGCTTGGTTAGCCATGGTAATCCTAGTGTGAGGACTCGTAGTATCTGTGTAATGGACCATTTGTAAAAGGAGAGTCAAGATGTGGTCATCTCGCGGAGCTTCTGTACCAGAAAAATAATAAGCAGTAGTAAAAGGTAGTGTGTCTGGATCAGATGTTTTGGGTAGTTCAAGTGAGACAGTGATATCAATGCCTTCTCTTGAGCCAAAGAGATCCCATCTAAAAACACCAATAGTCCAAAAAGGATCTTGACCCTCAGGTCCCAGGAAAGGTCCATTCGGTGATCCAGAAGACTGAACAACTATGTCTCTGGAAGAGGTCACTCGTACAATGAGTCTCTCGGAGTTGGGATGAAGTCGAAAGTCCTCTCGAGAATTGGTAATTTGGAACCATTCTATAGAGTTATTTATTTCCACTTGTGGAGTGGCAACGTCTTGGACTTCACTCTATTGAGGAGAGCCCTCCGGTGAGTTGGTAGGCAAGGGTTGAGAACCTTCCATATTTTCTGGTGGTAAGCCTTGCATTCTATGTGAATGGCGTGGAGGGTCAATTGTGATCGAGCTAGAAACTTACAAGGGAAATTCTATGGTCAACTTGGGTAAACAAACAGTACGCGCTAGTAAAAATCTAGGAAGCAAAACCAAGCAAACAAGACCTTCTAATTCCGAAGTCACTAGTTGGTGATGAAATCCAACATCGCAATGACGAGACAAGAAGGGGCTCGGCTAGGGTGTAAAAGTTGCGTTGACAACATATTTAATAGACTTACACCCTAGTGTAAGCTCCCACACATAATCATGGGTATACCCTCCAAGGAGCCCGAGTGAGTTTGGCCAACGTCGATTCCAAGTACCGTGAAGGCTTGCCCCTTCACAATCACCTTGTGTAAGACCCTAAGAACATAGGCCACTAAGGTTACCACCAACAACAATAAAGCCTAGGGGAACAGTCGATAGTCTGATCCACACGCAAGGGCAGGGTATATAGCCCAAAATTAGCTTGAGAGGCTTCCACTCATCATTGTGGGTATACCTTCAAGTGATCCCCGTAATACATGCAATATCTACGCTGATATCAACAAAGTAGGGTGAGTAACTCTGTCAATCTCAATGTGACCTTGGGTTTGATCCTTGCGTGAGAAGGGCTTCCCAGGACAAAATGCTGCAAATGGAATTTGACACTTCTTACCACAAGATTCTATTGTGTGTTTTTTTCTTTGGAGAGTGTATCTGACTGCCTATTCCAAAGCTCTAGCCTAGCCAGTGCTGGTGTAAAAGAGTCCTAGAAAAGAGTTACTAGTTAAATTTTAAAAATTGCACAATATTATTAAAGGTTGTTGTTACTCAAAGGAGAGGGAAATGAAACCGATGTTGTGTGAGACTCTAACCAAACAATGCATAGATAGGAATTAATGATACAAATGTTTTGTTTGATGAATCTTATTTACAGGAGAGAAAGAGGAGTTTTCTGGAACAACTTGAACTATGATAAATGATCTTCTTTGAAATGCAACATCAGTCAATCATGAACAATGCCAATCCTCTATTCGTTCTATTTCAACAATTGAATGCCAATATTTTCGAATAAAAAGTTGCTTAAAAAGAAAAAATGTTTTTTAATTTTCACTAGAAACCAAAAAATAGTGGTGGAACTAAGAAAAACTAGCAATCGATGAAAAAGCAATATAAAAAAAAAACCCCAAACCAATCTTTCAATGAAAATAACAAACAGACAAGACTAGTCTCTTCAAATGCATATGGATAACAATTTTCCAAGTAATGAGCAATTGAAAAAGACAATTAATCCAAACTTTTAAACTAATCATCGGCTCCCAACCAAACAAGCACTCGGATTTCAAAACCAGAGATTATATCGTTGTTAAGAAAAGGTCAAGAGATAAAAGTTGAGAAAAAATGAACAAGAAGAGCTTTCAATTTCCAAAGATTAATGATTCACGAAATTCAAAGTCGAGAAACAATCAATCACTCGCTAGAGAAGTTGTTTTTAGACACACATACAAATCTAGGCATCCGAGGATACAAAAAACCTTAATCCAAAAAATTTACAAATGGGTTCACAGGCTGACAGTGGTTTACAGTGCGAGAATCAAGGATTCTCGCAGTCTGAAAACATGCAGAGTGCGACAATTTCACACTGAACTGAATAAAAGGGTGTGAAATCTAGTGGTTCTCACAGGCTACAGAAGGGTGCAGTGCGAGAAGGCATGAAACTAAGCAAAATTTGGAAAAAAGAAAAAAGAAATTAAGGAACTTCTGGACCCAGAGAGTCTATCACGGTCTCTTCAAGACTCAGAGATTGATGGAAATGAAAAATAGTAAGTTAAGAGAAAATGGCTGAGGAAAAACCACCAAAAATGGGTTTCATCCCCAACGGAGTCACCAATTTTGTTATCGGACAAATCAGTAGGTGCGGACACTAACAGATCTCCCTAGATCCACCTGGATCTAGAACAAAACAGGGCAAGACACAAATTTTTCCCTAAGTTGTAATCATTGAATCTACTAATAGGAAGGAATAAGTGACATACCTTTATATTTCTTTCTTAAGTCTCTGTTTGTAATGCTCCCTCGACCGTCATCCCCACTAGCCAGGCAGATGCTACTGTGCAGAATAACAATCTCATACTTATTTAATAACATGCATTTTAATCAAATTAAAACACATTCAAACTCAGAGTAGGCACAAGAATTATTTCTAACATAAATATTCCCTGGCATTAACAATAATTCATCTGCACAATAGAATACATGATAATATATAAGCATCACAGGCATGCAACACATAACATTTAACATAAGCTGATACTTATCTTTGAAACTGTGGTAATTCCACCAACCACATGCAGGTCTTCCGTGAACCTCCCAACCTTAAACCACACTGCTCATCAAGCTCAGTAGAGGGTCACCCCTAAGCTGGGACTAAGCTCCACCCCAAGGAAAGGAATCCTAGGCTAGGCTGAGGTTACAAGGAAAAATGCACAGAATGACTGGAAGGATTCTTCCCATGATGCCTTCTTATGCCCACTACTCATGGACTCTCATTCCTGACATGCCTATAGCACCCAGGAGTATACACCTTCACAAGCACAGTCCATCGGTGCTACACCTCCCTCTCTGGGTCTCGGTAACAGGCCGGATCAGGAAGTCTCAGAGCCCGAAGCTGGTGCTGGACACTTTTTGGAAGAAACCACTTCCCAGCAAACTCTCTCACCTGGAGAGAGTTTCTCACATGCCTGAAAACCTGCCTCTTCCAACAACAATCACCTCCATCACCTGGAGAGAGGTTACACATAGGCTCAGCACAGACTTACACTAGCCAGTAAGCCACGCACAGCCCAGCATTGCGTGGCCACAACAGCCAACTGGGAAAACAGACACGGGATTCCCAAACAGGCTCCGCAATCATGGGATAGACTCACAATTTTGGTTTTGGGATTGCACCAAGTGTATAGAGATCCCACACATAGGCTCAAACTATTCAGAAAGAGGATGTATCGACTATCTGAGAAATCAACACAGGATTTTTTTGTCTTTCAGGGATGCACCAGGGTATTCTTGCAGAGGTCAGACCGTTCACGTTCTGATGGTTGGGTAGAATGGAGGAGGAACCCCCATCATGGCTCAGATCAACAGGTTTATCTACATGTGCTTGGGTTGACACTTTTCACCCATGAAACTGGATGTGTTCCATCAGCGTGCGTTCCTCCCCATTTGGAAGTCACTTGTCATTCCAAAAGAACTTAGGATAAAAAATATATTTCACATTGTCTTTTTGGAATAATATTAAAATATTATTCCCAATGACTTAAGCCCCTAGGCTCAACACTTAGCCCCTCTTCCCACCTTCCAGCCCCTAATCCCCTCCCCACTCCGTGGAAGCTTAGTCCCCCATCACTCATTCATCGTGGTCGGTCTGCATGTGGCGGTGTTTATATTTTTATTAATAATGTGCATAGATACATGTACAAAATTAGGCTCTTGGCCTTCAACACTTAGTCTCTCTGGCCTAATAATCACATAAGCCCACCATCTTATATAAACTTGGCTCACCAGCCTATAAAACATAATTACAATTCGTTTCATAAACACGATTTACAACCGTCTCAGCCTTGGGGACATTACAATCCCCTCCCCTTATTTCTGCACTATCCTCAGTGCAACTTTACACTGCATATGCAAGATTTTCAAAATATTTCAAAAAGATGTGGGTACTCTGCCTGCATAGCATATTCATGCTCCCATGTCACATCCTCAGGACCATACTAGGTCCACTAGACCTTTACAAGCTCTATGGCTCGATTCCAGAGCTGTTTGTTTTTCTAGTCCAATATGCACACAGGATGCACTTGCAGGACACCTTCTGGTTCCACCTGGATCACATTATGATCGATAACATGATTAGCATCAAGTATATATTTCTTAAGCAATGAAACATGAAACACATTATGTATAGTCATAGATGCAGGTAATGCAAGCTTATATGCAACTGGCCCAATCCTTTCTAGGATTTCAAATGCCCCACAAAATCTGGTTGCCAACTTGGCGCAACTTCCCAGCTTTAGGGAACTCCTGTTAGTTTTCACTTTCAGGAAAACATGATCACCCACTTTGAATTCTTTGTGGGTTCTATTCTTATCAACATAACTTTTCTGCCTGTCCTGGGCAGATTTCAAATTCTACTTAGTTTTTATCATTTGGTCCTCCATCTCCTTGAGCAACTCTGGCCCAACTACTGCTCTATCAGCTAGATTATCCCAACTCACTGGAGTGTTGCACTTTCTTCCATAAAGTGTTTCAAATGGGCTCATATTCAATGATGCATGATACCCATTATTGTAGGCAAATTCTACCAAGTGCAGGTAGTCTTCCCATCTTGATGGTTTATCCATCACATACATTCTCAGTATGTCTTATATCACTCTGTTCACCCTCTCTATCTATCCATCAGACTCAAGATCATACGTTGTACTAAAGTTCAGATTTGTTCCAAATCCTTTGAACAGTCCTTTCTAGAAATTCGAGGTGAATTTCAGGTCCCTATAAAAAACAATCGATTTAGGAATTTCGTAAAAGCGTGCCACTTCTCTTAGGAAAATATCAACAACATCTACTGCCTTGTGAGTATTTTTCAGTGGAATAAAATGGGCAGCTTTTGTAATCTTGTACACCACCACCATGATCGAATCATGCAACTTTCTCATTCTAGGCAATCATGTAATAAAATCCATTGTTACTACTTCCCACTTCCACTCAGGAATGGTTATGGGTTGCAGCAACCCTATTGGGTGCCTATGCTTAGCCTTAAATTTTTGGCATTCCATACATCTAGCGATGTATTCAATGATCTCCCTCTTTATGCCTGGCCAAAAGTAATGGCCTTTGACTATTTACATAGTCTTTTGATATCCAGGGTGTCCAACATAAGTCATGTTTTGCATTTCTTTTAGAATCACAAGTTTCAATTCCTGGACATTAGGTATATACACTCTGTTTTTATACAAAAGTATTCCATCAGCTCCCAAGATGTAATTTCCCTCTTTCTATGGTCTCTCACTCTGCTGTAGATTTGCTACCAAGTCTCTGTACTGCAAATATGCATTTGCATCTTCCAAAATTCTATCTTTAATATCAGTCATGTACACGCTAATGGTTGTAGCATGTAATTCATGCACCTTTCTGCTGAGTGTATCAACCACCTTGTTTTCCTTCCCTTTGATATGCTTGATATCAAAGTCATATTCACACAAAAATTCCAACCACCTACTTTGTCTAACATTTAAGGTTGGTTGATCAAACAAATATTTCAAACCATTGTGGTATATTCTCGATTCAAATCTCCTTCCCATGAGCTAATGTCTCCATTTCCTCAGAGTATGGACTATTGCTGCCAACTCCAAATCGTGAGTGGCATAATTAGTTTCATTCTCTTTCAGCTTCCTGGACTCATAATAGATTACAAATCCATTATGGCTGAGAAATCCTCCCAACCCTTCCTTACACGCATCTGTGCACACCACGAAATCCATATTTGGATCTGCAATCCTCAAGATTGGAGCACTAGTTAACAGCTGCTTCAATCACTGGAAACTCTCCTCACACTCTTTATTCCACTGAAACTTGTCCTCTTTCCTTTGCAAGGAACTGATAGGTTGAGCTATCTTTGAGAACTCTGTGATAAACCTTCTATAATAGCTTGCCAGGCCCATAAAGGATCTAACTTTTGGCACATTCCTTGACGCTAACCATTCTCGGATGGCCTCAACCTTCTCAAGATCCACGATGATCCCTTCTTCTGAAATAATGTGCCCCAAGTAATGGATCTGCCTTTGATAAAATGAGAATTTGCTCAACTTGGCATACAGTTGGTGTTCTCTCAACACTTGTAGCACTATTCCCAAGTGTTTTTCATGCTCTTCCTCTGACTTGGAATACACCAAAATGTCATCCAAGAAGACTATGACAAACTTGTCTAAATAGTCCCTGAATACACCATTCATCAAGCACATAAAAATATCAGGTGTGTTCGACAGTCCAAATGGAACCACTGTGAACTTGTAATGACCATACCTTGTTCTAAAGGTGGTCTTGTTGATGTATTCATCCTTTATTCTTACCTGGTGATATCCTGATCTGAGATCTATCTTCGAAAATATTTTTGCACCCTTCAACTTATCGAAAAGATCATCGATCCTCGACATAGGATACTTGTTCTTGATAGTTACCTTGTTCAACTTTCTGAAGTCAATGCAAAACCTCAACGTATCATCCTTCTTCTTCATGAATAGGACCGAGGCACCCTAAGGTGACATGCTTGGGTGAATGTACCCCTTCTTTAGAAGCTCTTCAAGCTACAATTTCAACTATTTCATCTCTGGCGTACTCATTCTATGTGGAGCCTTTGACACCGAAGCTGCTCCAGGTATCAAGTTCATAGAGAAATATATGTCTCTCTTCGTAGGTAGTCCAAGTACTTCCTAGAATACATCCTTGAACTCTGTGAGTACCTCATGGTCTCCAATCTTTGAGATTTCATCTATGGATGCTTCCTCCACATGGGCTGCAAACAATTGATAGCCTTTTCTGTAGCACTTCTTCAGCTGTATTGTTGAGATTTCTCTAACATCCATAGCTTTGGAAATTCCTTGGGCTATTTTCTAGTTCCCCTCCTCATCCATGAATGTAAACCTCTTGTTACGACAGTCCAGGAGGGTGATCCAACCGGTCCATCCCAATTAAACAGTCATAAGAGCTTAAAGGCAGAATATTCAATTCAGCCTTCGTGCTCAATCCCTTCATGTCCATAGGACAAGACTTAACCAACTCAGTGACTTTCCTCTTGGTTCCTATAGCCAACTGTACTAACCAAGACTTTTGATGTTTTATTCTTGATAAATGCAAACTTTCCGCCACCCTAGGATCTATATAACTATGGCTAGCCCTTGAATCAATTAAAATAATAAATGGTCGGTTGTTAATCATACCTTTTGCTTCAATCATGTGTGATTGAAATTCAGCTTGTTTTTTGTCCAGGGCTGGGTAGATCCTTGGAATTCTACTGCCCATGTCCTCCACTATTTCAGCTTGTTGAATAGTATGGATAGCTCTTGATTTTCCATTTTTATGGGGACAATCTTTATACTTGTGGTTCCCTTTATAGCCCCAACACTGAATGGGCATCTGTCTCTTCCTTTATTCCCCCATTTCATCCATCCTTGGCTCTCTAAATGATGGATGTCCTTGAGGATTATTTTTGAAAAAGGGAGGTTTGTTTCCCTTCTGCCTCTGTTCCTTCTTAAACTTCCTCTAGTCATCCCAAGCCTTTCGAAAGGTAGGATTTTCTCTTTGTTGTTCATATAAGCATGTGTCCATTATTATTGTTTCTTCCATAGTCTTAGGATCATCATACTAAATCTTGCCACCAATGGTAGGTGGAAGTCCACTCAGATACCTCTGAATCTTGACAGCCTCATCTTTGATGAATGGAACATACTTCAGTAGTTCCAAGAAACTTCGTTCGTATTCATCAATGGTCATGCTGCCTAGCTTGAGTTCGAAGAAATCCTTCATCTTTCTGTCATAGTATCTTTTGGTCAGGTATTTCTTCTCGAAATAACTCTTGACCTCCTTCCAAGTGGTATCTTTCTCTCTAATGTGTTGCACCTACACAAACTGATCCCACCACATGGATACTTTTCCTTTTAGTTGATACATCGCAATTCTTCCTTCTACATGAGAGGAATAATTCTGTAGTTGGAAATATTTCCTCATGCCAAGAAACCATGTTTCGGCATCTTCCTCCTTCTTATGTTCTCCATCAAATGTAGGAGGCTTAATATTATTCATCTCCCCTTTCAATTCATTCATCCCAGATATCTCGTGCTTTCTGGTAGGAGATGGGCTTGAACTACTGTTTGCCTCGTTATCAGAATTCTTTGGGGAGTGACGATGATGTCTACTACCACTCCTCAATCTTCTAATTCCCTCAGAGGTCCTGCAACTCTCTGTCTTGTTTGAGTCACTCCCCTTCTCCAATTTCCTTTGTATTCTTTCCAGGATCTTCAACATCTTTAAGTTGAATTCACCTTGGTTATCCATGACCCTCATGAGATTTCGGCTATAGGCTCTATGAGCCTGGGCATCCTTCTACAATCATTCAATGATTTTCATTATATTCCCTTCATTATCCAATTCTCTTTCATGCCCATTGGAGCTCGATCCTTCGAATCCTAGGTTGGCATTCCTTCCTTCTCTTTCATTCCTTGAATCAGAGGTAATCTGCACCTCCTCCATTTCTATACTTGACGTGGATTCTCAGCTGTCCTGACACTCATTGAACTCTAAACACACAATATGTAGTCAACTGAAGTTTGTCAGGCCTTAAACCTTTAATATAACCACACCATCCATTAATCAACATAAATTAGAAAAACGTTTCGAATCCACTAAGTTTTCTGAGCTCTGTTTGGCTCTACAAATTTCGGGACTTTGGGATTTGGGTTTTGATCCATGAGGCTCTCCTACTCACTTTCGGGTTTTGAGTTTCTGGTCCATGAGGGTCCAACAGTTAAATCCTTGATGGTTCTTTTGTCTTCGAAAATTTTTGGGACTTTGGGTTTCGAGGTTTTGGTCCCCGGAGGTTCTCGCACTCGCTTTCCTCTCCAACTCCCGACTCCCAAACTTCCAACCTCTCTTCCCCTGATCCCATAGCATAGCTATCGCCAACCAAGGTAGGGACACATGGTGTCCTTAAGATGGTCCACACAACCCACGACAATGTCATAGAGTCCCACCACTTTCCCTTTTATTTTTGTCCCACTGGCATGTGGTACAAGCCCATGTGTCCACATCCATTCCAAATGAAATCCAACGGTTAAACCTCTCTCATATCTATGGAAAAAATCCTTTTGGAATTTTTGGGGGACCCACACAAATTTTCCCATTCTAGAGACCCC
>SNQJ01S0096602.1:45238-58051 GCA_010110895.2 Picea sitchensis | reverse complement strand
TTGTTTTATGTTGTTGTCAAAGTCGTCTGGGAGAGATAAAGGTAGAACATACTATAACAAAAAACAAATAATTATTATTTGTTTGCAAAAAATGTGTACCAATAAGGAAATATATTATAACATACTAATTACCTTAATGAATGTATGCCAGTCATGTGTTTTAACCCCACCAAAATCACCTTTTTTCGTTAATATATTTTGTATGTTCGACAAAAACCCCATCGGAAACCTAATTTTTCGAATGACCTCTTTTACAATATTTCTCTTTTGCTCCATCAATAACCATGGAAGACTAGTATTATGTTCACGACTATCGCCATTAGAATTAATAATAACACTTTGCATTGTGTGATTAGCTTCTTGGATGTCACAACAAATCTTTCCAATTCTCTCTTTGTCAGTCCTTCCATCTAATATTTGTCATAACAAATTTGTTATGTTCTTCCCGATATGCATTGTATCAAACAGAGGAACTATTTATAGGTGCTCATAGTATGGAAATCTACTGAATTGCATCGGGTAACATTTCATTCCTCGTGGAAGCCCATTCATGCCTTAACGACATTCATGAAACATCAACAAATTGAAATTAACACTAATTAATGGGACAAAATGAAATTAATACTAATGAAATTAACCAAATATTTATATAATATGTCATACATAAATAATTTGTGTACCTTGATGATTTCTAATATATTCCAACTTCCATAGGTGAGGTGTCATTCTTCGTAGTTTTTTTCCATTTTCGTCTTTACCATTGAATTTTTCTTTGTCTGTAGTTCGATAACTATGGTTCTTAGGTAGAAAGTGCCTATACTCATCAAACACTTTGTTTCCTAAACTCCTTGAACGATGAGATTTTATCCTCAGACCACAAACTGGGCATGCAAATTTACCCTTTGTTTGAAGACCTACAAGATATATGAATTAATGTAGCATCAAATTAGAGTTACACATGAAACATGGTACTACAGATATAATATATTATCAAGGAAAAAACAAGCTACATGAAATTTCCACATTTGAACAAAAAATTACAAGTTAAATGAGTACATCAATAAAAAAAACATACTAGCCTTGCAAGTTCAAAATCAGAGCTATGTAGATCGAGAATTGGATTTTTTCAACCGGTGGGTGACGGAAAAAATAAACAGCTCAAACAAAATCCACGAACAGTGTCACAACTATAGAAATTGTGTCGCAAAGTCTCTTGAAGTCATGTATATATAGATCAACTAGTCAACTAGCCATTAGCAGATGCTTTTTGAGATAGGAAAAAATTTTGTGGCAATAGTGACGAAAATCCCGTCCAAATTAAACAAACCTATTCGTGTAAATATCGAAAAACTTTCGTGGAAATATTGACGAAAATCCCGCCCTATTTAAAAAAAACATGAAAATAATGGAAACGTGGAAAAATTTCGTGGAATAATCCGCCCATATGTAGTAGTGCAACCTCATCTCCACGAGTTGTCCCTTAGAAAGTGGCGGGATTTTCCAAATTTTCCTCTAACCAAAACCATTTCTCCACCATTGTTAGATACAGAGCGTTGATCCTAGATCAATGCTCCCTAAATAAGGTAACGAGGGTGCTACCCTTCAAAAATGCCCAAAAACGGTCAATTTTCCAATTAAAAAGTGTGTTTCTGGCCTTGAAATGATGGGTTTCTTAGTTCAATATGACTTAGGGATCATGGAAAATGTTCTTTGATGGTTTCAAGGGGCTAAAAAACATATAAACCCATAGAAAAGTGCATTTGACACTTATTAAGGTGCATACGAGAATTGACGACACTTGCAGCACTTACCAAGGTGCATACGACACTTTTACAACACTTGTGACACTTAGTGTGAGATGCGTAAGTGTGAAATTTTGACGTGTAACAGATGACCCCTAAAGTGTGAGGTTAGAAGAGAAACTCATGGTCGAAACACTTTACAAATTCTTCGATGCAAGGGTATTGGAGTGGGAAACGTTGGTAGAAGCTGCAAACAACCATCAAATGGTATTAATATATGTTTCATCCCTGAGGCAGGAATACATATGATTAGAATACAAATGACTCAAGGTCGTTGACCAATACACTATGGATCCATGAAATTATTGACTATGGATATGGCCACCAAGCATACAATGTGGATCCATACTTCCATGAATCTATCAGGTTGTAGCCACGAGATTTTACATAGTGGAGCTACAATATGATAATAACAAGATAGCCAAGAACCAATACAAAGTGGATCTATATGACAATGTACATCAGTAAGATTTAAACTCCATCACAACCTAGGTAAAACACATAAAAGAGTGGTCCCAACCTAGGGTCTTCATCCCAATCTCAAATTAGTATGATTCTAACCATGTGAATAGATGTTTTGATGTCGGACATGGTAGAAACCACTTGATTACCAGTCATTGATGTATATCATTAACAAATGTGAGGAAAATCACCAGTGATGTCAATGACTCCCAAGGTACCCTAGTACATTCCAATGAATGTGAATAAATGAGATGAAGTCGAGCACACGTGGAATGATTCGATCAGAGGCCAATGAGGTAAGCCTACTATCGAAGGTGAGGAAACCTACCATTAAGGCATGCATGATCCAAGGTACTAATTGGTTTCTAAGTATAATTCTTAGATGATGTCCTAACTTAGACAGGAAAAAACTCGTTGAAGGAAGGCCTTGATGTATCCTTCATCATCGACGTGAAACTGACACAAGATAATGATGTATGATGATAGAGAAAATGAGGACAAACTGACATGGGTATGAATACTACAGAATGAATGTAAGGTTGATACTTCCCTTGAACATTGCGTGGAATGAAAATTGAATTGGAAGTATTGAATCAACAAGGCAAGGATCTAAACATAATGTGAAGATCGTAGACCAAAACATAGTGTGACCACAAGGAATTTTTAATTGGAATGAAAAATTATGATGACACTCTTTGAATGGGTCTAAGGAGTATAATGACTCATGGAAATTGGTATGACTCAAAGACCAATGGATTACCCAACTGTATGACATAATGTAGATAGGTGCCATGTTCAAGGGTGACAACAAAGAGGTTCCATAAAAGGTTTTCAAGAGTTGGCCCACTTCCCAATTTTCCCCCATCTAGATAGATGAGTACCTCTTTATTTTTTAACGAGCTTGAGGAGGATAACAGGTGCTCGGTATAAGCTCATCCTTTGGACGAGTCCTTCATAGTATTTTTAATGAACCCTAGTAAGGAGTGGTTCAGTCCCACATAGGCCTTTCAATGTATGTTTTATGAGCCCAAAGAAAGTAAACTCGATGGTTTTTCATGTTTACAAAGTTTGAAAAACACTTAAAGGAAACTCCCAAATAGATTTTTTTTGTAATTTTAGTCTCCCAAGCCCGAAAAAATATAAAATAATACTTAGGAGAACTCTCCTAATCAGATGGTCAAGGTGTTCCTTTTCATAAAGTTTATTGCTCAAAAAACGTGCTTTCTAATTCACTTTAATGAGCATGAAAGACAACAAGATCGCTCGACAATGTTTTCATGTTTAGAGAGTATGAAAAGAGATTAAAGGAAACTCAGAGGGGTTAATTTTTCATATAAGCTTTACAAGTCTGAAAAGCGATAAAAGTATACTCGATCACATTCTCATGTATTTACGAGCAGGACAAAGAACAAAGACTACGCTTAGAATTAGTTTCATTTTTTCACAAGCTTGAAACAAAATTAAACTATGCTTGTAATTTCCCAACGTAATTTCCAAAGGTTTTAAGGGATACCCATGGGTGGTTGGTACTATGCCCCCAGCTTGAGAAGATATCGTATTAACTCCAGAATGATAATCAAAGGATGGAGACATGCCCCCCAAGCTTCATTTAATTTGTCGACACTTATATTTTCATCGATTTTTGTACCTGATGAAGGAAAAAGGTAAACTGACAAAGGAGGATGAAAAGAAGGTTAAATTACGAGACCTAGTTAAAGACTCGACTCAACGGGAGAGGCAAATTTTTCATTTTTTAATGCGCTTTCCACAAATATGAAAAATATGCTCGTAACTCCAGGTTTAATCCCCAGATTTATGTTTCATTTTTTAACGAGCTTGATATAGAGAGGAAAACTATGCTCAAGACCTATGTTTCATTTTTTAACGAGCTTGCCATAGAGAAGAAAAACTATGCTAGATACCTATGTTTCATTTTTTAACAAGTTTTCCATAGAGAAGAAAAACTATGCTCGAGACCTCTGTTTCATTTTTTAATCAGATTGACATGGAGAAGATAAACTATGCTCGAGACCTTTGTTTCATTTTTTAATCAGATTGACACAGAGAAGATAAACTATGCTCGTAATCTCTCCTTGATCATGGATTCCAAGAGGACAATTCTCTATAAGGAAAACATGTCAAGGGACAAACTTCAACCATTTCTTCTAGGAGATATTTTCTAGATGGAAAAAAAACACTCTGGAAGGAATACATGTCGAAGACCTCGATAAGGGCAAGGAGACCTGGCTCTAATAGCCCTATCAAAGATATGACTATGTTAACTATCGAATCTAAGTCAGGAAAAGGGAGAGATTCCCTCTTGTTCAGAGTTGAATGCAATGGATAGGTTGTTACATAATTGACCTGTGGCGGGGAAGACATCACTGGCATGTATGGATCGTTTAGATAAGGCGGATGGTTGACCATCAAATTAGGGTCAATGAATGAAAGTTGGTCGATCTTTACTATGTTTCCATTATGAGGGAAACATATCACTTGAAAGGGAGTGGACACAAAATCTCTCATAATGTAGACATAGTCTCTCCTGAGAAGAAGGCTAAAATCCAAGGGGTCGTGAACTACCATCACATCGAAATTAACCATTTTTCCTCCCAAAGCAACTGGAAACTAAGGACGGATCCCTAAAGGTTGACTAAATATTCTCTCAAAGGTCAACAGATTTTGATTCACGGGTGCAAGCCGCGGGAAACCAAAATCTTTCTAAGAATTTGTGGATAAGATGCTAACAAAATCACCTTCATCTATTATAGTGTTAGGAATATTCCTATCACAAACCTGCACGGTGATTTGGAAAGGTGCATAAGAAGGAAAATGTGGTTTTTTCAAATGATTCTAATCAATAGAAATCATATGAGTGCTTGAAGGGGGTTCCATCGGGATGGGTGGAGTGCCCCCTTGTCCGAGTGTATCATTATTAATGAGGTATACCTGAGAAACATCCTCACTCTTTGAATGAGGAGTGGGAGCGACTGATGATGGACTCAAAGAGACCACTTTGGCAGCACTCCTTAAGGGAGGAGTGGGATCAATCAATGACGGAATTGGATCGACCACTTGGGATACACTCCTTAAGGGAGGATTGGGATTGACTGATGAAGGACTCAGATTGACCACTTTGGGTTCACTCTTTAGATGAAGAGTGGGGCTGATTGATGATGGAACCAAATTAGCTACTTGGTTTACTGGTTCAGCTGAAGATGAAACCCAATTGACTACCTGATCAACCAGACTGAACGGGGATGGAACCAGATTGACCAATCCATCAATTAACAATGGGTTGGGAGATATATTATGATAACTAATTGGAAGTTGAATATTTTCCAAAATATAAGAAGCCTCTTCCATACGAGGGAAAAGGTGAGTGTGATGATCACCTTCACATAACATACAAGGAAATTTGACAGTTCTATTCTTCTTACCAACCTTAATGTCACTAGTTGATGGGGTGTCAAAAGCATGTCTAGTAGGGGATGATGACATGGAAGACCACATTTCTAAGACCTTGGGGAGACCAACACAATCCCTCAGAAAGTGGTCACCCTTACAAATCCTACAAGGTAATTTGGGTTTAGGATTCTTCGTTTTAGACTTGTCGACTTTATCAACAATATCAGTACGATTAACAATATTTGGTTGCTCGGATCCAACATGACCTGATGTGGTTGGAGGGTTGGTATACTTTTGATTCTCCTTCTTCTTCCCCTTATGTTTCTTTTTCTTCTTATGAACTTGGATCCTCACTTTAGAGCTTTCACTGGGAGAAGAAGGAGAAAGGGAAGGAAACTTGATGGGTGAAGGACGTGAAAGGTCGACATGAGTTTGATCTGTGGGTGGTGTGATTACATCTGAAGCATTAGGTGTATTTGAAACACTGAGAAAATTCAATATCACTAGAGTGGGGAACAACCAAACCGACAACCTGATGGTGAGTCCCAGAAGACTCTGTGTGGCAATGCACAAAGGACTAATGTTTCCAAAAGAAGGAAAGGTGAAAGGTTCCCTGGGAAAAGGGGTTCCTTCCTTGGTAATCCCATGATTTGACGCCATTGAAACTGACTTGACCTAAGGTCCACAAAGGAAAACAAACATCACAAACCAAAAATATAAGAGGCTATCAATCAAACAAACCTCCCCACAATGAAACAACTATTTGGTGATGAAATCCAACATCGCGAGATCAATATAGGAAGGGGTTGGGATAGAGTGGGTGGATCAGTTACGTTGGAGAAATGCTTAATGGACTTATGCCTTGGTGCAAGTTCCCACATAGTTGTACCTGTGGGTTTACCCTCCAAGGATCATGAGTGAGTTTGACTAATGTCTGAACTAGGTACAACAAAGACTCCCCTTCACCATCACCTTGTGTATTAACCCTACATATATAGTCCACTAAGCTTAAAAACTCACAGTCAGCCTCCAAGAGGGTATAGTTGACAGTTGGGAAGGAACGTATGGGAAGGATAACAAGTGTTAATCCCTAAATAATGGCACATTATCCCTTAATTGGGGAGTCTTACATTAGTAATGTTATTTTATTTATGTCGGCTTGGGTCCATTAGTTGTGATTGTACCTCCTAGTCTTCTATATATACCAAGGAGACCTTTTCATTTGGAATCCTCTTGTATTTGGAAATTTATGTGGTGTATAAGGAGGTTTCCCGCTCGAAGAGGCTTATTATCGAAAATTCTCTCTTTTTCAAGGCATTGACTACTTATTCTGAGGTTTTTTTTTTATGTTATTTTGATATTTGGTTCTTAACATTTGGTTTCAAAGACACCTTGGAATTTTCACTATAACTTTTTTCTATGATGTTTCAGATGGAACCCCTTAGAGGATATTTCATAGACAAATCAAGGTACGTGAGGTTCAAATTTTGGCTCTTGAGGCCTTATACTTTCAGACATATAACCTATGTAAAATAGGGTTATGAAATCATCTTGAATTTAGTCATCATGGAATTTTCGATATAATGTTTTTTTGTGTGATGTTTTAGACCCTGAAACCTGGAGGATATTCATAAAAATTATCAAGGGAGTTGTGATAAAAATTCATCTTCTGGGTCATCCTAATTTTGTAGATACACCCTATGTAAGATAGAGTATCTGAATATTCATATTAACTAGTCTCAAATAGGTCTTCTTGTTGGAGAAATTTCTATTTTTGACACACTAGTTCAGTGGGAGTTAACTGACTAGTTCTATTTTAGACTTTTTGTTTTTACCATCACTATTATGCATGCATGTATTCCTAAGGAAAGCTAACTACTTGATTGTTTTTCTTAATTATGGAATGTTTTTCCCTATATATGAGTGTATTCCACTCATTTATTGTTTCATAGTGATCATTATCTATGTATCAATCATCAACTCATTGGAGTAGTGTGGATATATTTTCTCATTCTTCCATATTGAATCTCTCTTCCATTCTTGACAAGTTTTGTTTGTACTTTCTTTAGCTAGATCTCCTGTGTAGGTTTCCATGAAACACTGACATGGTATCAGAGCTATGTTGCTTGGAGCAAGCCAGACAAGCCAAAGAATAAGGAAAATTGGAGTTTCGACGAGATAAATCCATGGTCGTACCTTTCAGCAGTTATTCCTCCCAAAATATTACGTTTTTGAGGAAATGACCCATGTAGAAAGTAAATCGACCCATTTTGGAAGTGGGTTTTCAACCGTTTGGCGAGATTCTTCACCATTTTCGCATAAAGTAAGCCTCAATATAGCCTCTTGAAACTGATATGAATATGTGGTCGTATCTTTCTACATTGATTTCTCCCAAACTATTATGTTTTTGAGGAAACAACTCGCGTGGAAAGTAAATAGACCCATTTTGGAAGTGGATTTTCAACCGTTTGGCGAGATTCCTCACTTAAAGTGCCCTTTCTGTCGTGATTTCTTAATTTTTCACTTGTAGATTGAGAGTAAATTTTTAGGGGTTATTAGAAATAGTGGGAGAGATGGATATGAAAACTATTATACAGTAAAAATTGGTGATAATCCTCACACCATACAATTATTTTTATTGGAATTCCAAGGCGACATTCCAACTCAAAAGAAAAGGATTGTATAATTTGACGATGGCGACAGAAACATAACCTACATCAACGATTGAGAAGATGAGATGGGAGAACCGTAAGGATGCGGCCACATGACTACTTCTTGAGTTAATATCCACTGATCTATGGTTTCATGTTGTCACATGAAAGACTCCAAACAATATCTGGACCACCTTGGAAGGACTCTTTGGAAAACATGATGAGATGCGAGGTCATATTCTTGAGGTAGAGTTGAATACCATAGACCCTAAAAGTTTTGATAATAAACACGATTGTTTTAATAAATTTAAATCTTTGATATTAAGCTTGGGTGAATGTGGTATTGATAAGTCTACACAAGAGAAACAACTTAGTCTAACAATCTTGGTCAAGCTAGGAACATAATATGTTGTATATGTATCGAATTTCCATTCTGGCAGATGTCTTTTTGGAACAAATTGGAAAATACCTATGTTGGCTAAGTTCATTGAGTCTCTTACACAAGAGTAGACAAAACTCATACAGATGGGCCTCATGAAAGATCCCAAAGCACATGCACTCACCATGAATGATGGAAAAGGGTCATCCAAATAGAATGGGAATGAGGGATATTCCAAACCCTTTAATGATTCTTTAGGTTCGAAAGACTCTTCAGATTCCAAGAATAAGAAGAAGGGAAAACAATGCACTTATTGCAATAAACTAAATCATGAAGAATCTACATGCATGAAGAAACAAATCGATATTATGGCACAAGCACTTTAGCAGAACAACCTTGGAAACTTCATTCCAGAGGGAGTCAAGAAGAAGAAGGAAGAAGATCCTACTCCTAAGAAAGGTAATCATCNATCATGCTCTGGTTGCAATTAATTCCTCATTTGATTCATGGATTATAGATTATGGTGCATCGCATCATATGACAGTGAAAGATGAAGCTTTCTCTTCGTTGAGTCCATGCTCAAGACCCCCTATTCTCATGGGGGATGATACTCCAGTAGCAGTAGCAGGACAAGGGAGAGTGGAACTCCACAATGGAATTTTTGAGAATATTCTACATGTTCCAAATCTTTCTATGAATCCTCTCTCAGTTTATCAGATCACTCAGAAAGGTAAAAAGGTTGAATTTACATCGGATTCAGTTTTAATAATTGACAGGCATGACAATTCCATTATTTCAATTGGTGAGGTGGATCACAAGTCAAGGTTGTATAAATTCACTAAGTTTTCTGACGATGACTCCTCTATTCTACTTACACTTAAGGAGATTACTTTTCATGCACCTCTAGTGAAACATGCATATACTCTTGTTCTTCCATCAGTTTCAGACATCATATATGATTCCATACACTCAAATTTTGTACATGGAAATAAGCAGGTAGTACAACTAGATAAGAAGCCAGTGTCGAAGCTTCAGCAGATGCCCAAGAAGGCACAGACCACACTTCAGGCAGTAGGAAACCTTGCAGGGAATCCGTTGCATTCGAGGAGGAATCGATCTCAGCATGAGGAGTCTTCTCACGTATTTTCAGTTTCAGAACCTGCGATGCCCATGCATTGCTATATGGTTCAATCTACTGATTCGCAGACCTACAATAAGGCTTTGGTAAATCCATTATGGAAAGAATCCATGCAAAAGAAGTATGACTCACTCCTAAAGAATCAAACTTTGCATGTGGTTCCACTTCCACCAGAAAGGAAAATTTTCAGGTGCAGATGGGTCCACAGGATCAACAGGTACAAGGCCTGACAGGTTGCTAAAGGACTTCATCAGATCCATCAATATTTCTACATCTTCACGAATAATTTCAGTGAGCATAAGTTTCAGGCTTTGCATGATCGTCTTGCAGTGAAGAACACAGTTGCCTAGCAGCTGTCATTTTCTTCTTTTGATACATTATCTGTTGAGGGGGGGTTTTGTTCCCATGTAGTTTTCCCTCTTTCCTCACTTTTATTCAGTGTTCATTAGTTGCATTGTACATGAGTACCTAAAATGGCCTAGTAGCCGGGACTCATATTTTACTCCATAGTGATGTTCAGGGGGGTGTTGGAGAAATTTATATTTTCGATACACTAGTTCAGTGAGAGTTAACTGACAAGTTCTATTTTAGACTTTCTATTATTACCATCACTATTATGCATGCATGCATTCCTAAGGAAAACTAACTACTTGATTGTTTTTCTTAATTATGGAATGTTTTAACTTTTTCCCTATATATGAGTGTATTCCACTAATTCATTGTATCATATTGAGCATGATCTATGTATCAATCATCATCTCATTGGAGTAGTGTGAATACATTTTCTCATTCTTCCATATTAAATCTCTCTTCCTTTCTTGATAAGCTTTGTTTGTACTTGCTTTAGCTAGATCTTCTGTGCAACCATTATGCATGCATGCATTCCTAAGGAAAGCTAACTGCTTGATTTATTTTCTTAATTATGGAATGTTTTACCCTATATATGAGTGTATTCCACTCATTCATTGTATCATATCGATCATGATCTATGTATCAATCATCAGCTCATTGGAGTAGTGTGAATATATTTTCTCATTCTTCCATATTGCATCTCTCTTCCTTTCTTGATAATCTTTGTTTGTACTTGCTTTAGCTAGATCTTCTGTGCAACCATTATGCATGCATGCATTCCTAAGGAAAGCTAACTGCTTGATTTATTTTCTTAATTATGGAATGTTTTACCCTATATATGAGTGTATTCCACTCATTCATTGTATCATATCGATCATGATCTATGTATCAATCATCAGCTCATTGGAGTAGTGTGAATATATTTTCTCATTCTTCCATATTGCATCTCTCTTCCTTTCTTGATAATCTTTGTTTGTACTTGCTTTAGCTAGATCTCCTGTGCAACCATTATGCATGCATGCATTCCTAAGGAAAGCTAACTGCTTGATTGATTTTCTTAATTATGGAATGTTTTACCCTATATATGAGTGTATTCCACTCGTTCATTGTATCATATTGATCATGATCTATGCATCAATCATCAGATCATTGGAGTAGTGTGAATATATTTTCTCATTCTTCCATATTGAATCTCTCTTCCTTTCTTGATAAGCTTTGTTTGTACTTGCTTTAGCTAGATCTCCTGTGCAGGTTTCCATGAAACACTGACACTTCCGGGTAAAACAGTGATATATTCTTTAGTGAGTATCCAAATTAAGTGAGACCAGTTGCATTGGACATTGGACAATCTGTAGTATTTATGGTACAAATTTTAGAATCAAATATCAGATATTATGCTAGTGGCATGCTTTACAAGTAAGCTCTCCTGGAAGGGACAAAAATCAGCAAGTTGTGGGGAAGTTACCATAACTTCCACATGGCACATCCAATTTTGATCAGACCTATGGAATTGTAGAGAAGATGTATTAGAGAACTACAAAAAGAAATTTTCAGACCCAGAAGTGCTAAAATTTTGGAGATACAGCAGAAGAAAGATCGCCTAGCAGAACCACCTCAAAATCAAGGTTTAAAAGTAATACTTGGACAACATGCCACCAAAAAATGGAACTTCTACACAAAATAAGCCTCCAGACAGTCCTACTTGGACTCTTGATGAAGGGGAAGAAATGCGCAAGGACATAAATGATTTACAAAAGAAGAAAGTAACAAAAGATGAACTACAAGGGATAATGGATTCAACTGAAGCTAAGTTGGAGGCAATAATGGATACTAAGATGGATGGTTTAAAAAGGGATATCATGGAAGGATTGAAAATTTTCCTAATAGAGAGGCCACTTGAAAGTGAAAATATATCCCATGAAATTCATGATGAGGACACAAGGATGATGAATCAAGACTGAAGAAACTCCAACTTTGGGTTGAAGACCAAACACTTTCCTAAGATCGATATGAGGAAGTTTGATGACAAGGATCCAATCACATGGATACTTCAGATGGAGCAGTTATTTGATCTACATGATGTTCCACATACACAAAAGGTACGAATTGCTTCTTTATATTTAGAACCCAATCAATTTGTGTGGTATTGATGGCTTTGTTCTTGCAAATCACTTGTCACTTGGACAATTTTTATGGAAGAAATGACAGCACACTATGAGGATACAAGGAGCAATACCTTCTTTAGCCAATTGATAAATCTCAAGCAAAAGGGTTCAGTTGCGGAGCACATTGAGAACTTCCAAAGATTGAATATAAAGGTAACATATATTCCAGATGAGCACCTAATTTATGTATTCATAATAACTTTAAAGCATAACATTCAACATGAGGTTCGCCTTTGGGAACCCAAATTATTGGAGAATGCATTCAGGGTGGCGAGAAATGTTAAAAGTAAAAATATGGCTATGGCTACTAGAAGGACCACTCCTAACATCTATCGAGAGAAGAGTGTTCCTTATTCTAAAACACCTCAACCTAAAAGGTTGACACCTCAACAATTGGAGGAAAGAAAAGAAAAAGGTTTATGATTTAATTGTGACAACAAGTACAGTAAGGGACATA
>SNQJ01S0096602.1:28443-45188 GCA_010110895.2 Picea sitchensis | reverse complement strand
GATTTAATTGTGACAACAAGTACAGTAAGGGACATAAGTGTGGTGAGAAGAAATTATTCTACATAGATTGTGAAGAGGAAGAAGAACAAGAACTATCTCAAGATGAAAACGTAGATGAGATTTCTTCGGAAGATTTGACTCCCACGATATCATGTAATGCATTGGTTGGAAATAACAATCCTCAAATCCTCAAGATCGAAGTATATATCAAACAAAAAAAGGTAATACTCCTAATTGATTCTCATAGTACTCATAATTTCATTCACTATAAATTAGCCAAATCTCTCAATTACTTTATATATCCCATAATTTCAAGTAATGATTGCATATGGAGGAAATATCAATTGCTCAAGAAAATTAAATAAGGTCAATCTTACTATGGGGGAATATGTAATGAATATTCCAATGATTTATATACCTATGGGTGGTGTTGATGTCATACTAGGAGTCCTATGGTTACAATCATTGGGAACAATGGCTTTTAATTTTCAAGAAATTTTCATGAAATTTTCATTGGAAGAAAAATAAATTAAGTTAAGGGGTATCATATGGAAACCTCGTAAGGTGATACGCTCTAATGGAAAGACAAAAGTATTGAAAAAGGGGCATCATGGTGTAATTGTACAACTATGCTCACTAGATGTTGAAACAACGAATCCATCTATACCCCTAGATCTCCAAGGGATCATTGATAATCATTCCAAAGTATTTGAAGATATTCCCAAAGGTCTTCCACCCACTCTAAATCATTATCATTTTATTCACCTAATTCCGAGGAGTGTTCCTCCTAACATCAGGCCTTACAAATACTCTTATGCCCAAAAGAGTGAAATTGAGTGTATGGTTGAAGAAATGTTAGAGGTTGACATTATTAGACCTAGCCAAATTTCTTACTCTTCAACAGTGGTAATGGTACTCAATAAAGAGGGCTCATGGCATATGTGTCCATATTATAGAGATCTCAACAAGTTCACTATTAAACATAAGTTTCCCATTCTTGTCATTGGTGAATTGTTAGATGAACTACATGGAGAAATCTATTTCACAAAGTTGGACCTTCATTCAAGGTAACATCATATTATAATGAACGAAGCAAATATCCCAAAAACAACATTTCGAACTCATGAAGGCCATTATGAATTTTTGGTCATTCCTTTTGACCTTACGAATGCACCTTCCACATTCCAAGGGTTGATAAATTCCATTTTCAATCCCTTCCTTCAAAAATTTGTGTTAGTATTTTTTGATGATATACCAATCTATAGAAAGTCTTGGGAGGATCATGTGTGACATGTTGACAAGGTGCTACAACTACTAAAAGAGAAACAACTATATGCCAAACCATCCAAATGTTTCTTTGGGGTGAAGGAAGTAGAGTATTTGGTTCATATTGTATCCCATGAAGGTGTCACGGTAGACCCTAACAATATTAAGGCCATGATGGACAGGTTGATTCCAAAAACATTGAAGAATATTAGAGGATTTTTGGTTTTGACAGGTTACTACCGCAAGTTTGTTTGGAACTATGTAAGAATATAAGCACCTTTAATGACATTAACTAATAAGGATGCATTTTCATGGACTCCAGAGGCAACTCAATATTTTGAACAACTTAAAGAGGCGATGTGAAAATCTCTTGTCTTGACCACACCAGACTTCACAAAAACCTTTATTGTGGAATGTGATGCCTCGAGAAATGGCATTGGTGTTGTTCTAATGCAAGAAGGAAGGCCCCTTGATTTTGAAAGTTGGCCACTCAAGAGAAAGTACTTACACAAACCCCTTTATGAGAAGGAAATGATGTAAATACTACATGCATTAAAGAAATGGCATCCTTACCTAATAGGTAGGCACTTCAAGGTCAAAACATATCATGATAGTCTTAAATACTTCTTGGAACAAAGACCATCTTTAGAAGAAAAACAAAAATGGGTGACCAAGATGTTGGGTTATGGTTTTGAAATCATCTATAAAAAAGGGAAGCAAAATGTTTTGGTAGATGCACTCTCAAGAAAGTATGAAGATGTTGAGGCCTTTCTCTATGCTATCTCAATCATCCAACCTGATTGGATAATAGAAGTGAGGGATGAATGGAAGAATGACGAAAAGGTGTGGACTCTCATTCAAAGGTTGCAGCAGGATTCCAGTGCATCAAATACATTTACATGGAAAAATGATTCACTATGGTACAATGATCGCTTATATTATGTAAGAACTCCCAACTCAAACAAAAGGTACTATTGGAATTGCACACCTCTCCGGTAGGAGGGCACTGGGGACTTTTAAAAAACTACCATAGGGTCAAGAAGGAATTCTTTTGGGATGGCCTTAAAATTGATGGTCAAACTTTTGTGGTAGAATGTTTGGTTTTCCAACAAAATAAGGTGGAAACAATTAAGACCCCGGGTCTCTTACAACCATTAGTAATCCCAAGTCAGCACTGGGAGGAGGTTTCCATGGATTTCATCACAAGGTTACTGAAGTCTGAAGGAAAGAGTGTCATCATGGTGATTGTTGATATAATAACCAAGAATGCACACTTGTGTGCACTCTCTCATCCTTTCAAATCCAATGAAACAACAAGTTCTCCAACTCTTAAAGGAAAACCTCACCATGGCACATAATCGCATGAAACAACAAGAAGATCATCATCATAGTGAAAGAATTTTTGAAGTAGGGGATTGGGTATTTTTAAAACTACAACCATACAAACAGATGTTCCTCAAGCAAGCTAAGAAGGATAATAAATTATCACCAAATTACTATGGCCCTTATAATGTGTAGCAAAATATTGGTATTATGGCATGAACATATGCATCACAACCAAATACCTTGAGATCTGTGAGAGAAGGTTCATTACCAGTCCATACCTCTTGTGGAGTCTTGTCATCCAACACTGATGAGGGTCATCTTTTGACCATGTAACATGCAGTACCCACTGCCTCTGCCCAAAATTCTTTCCCTAACCCGACACCACTAAGAATGCACCTTGCTTTTTCCATCAACGTAATGTTCATCCTTTCTACAAATCCATTGTGTTGGGGTGTGTATGGAGTAGTATTATGACTTGCTATATCGCACTTCTTACAGAATTATTCGAATTCATTCCCGTGGAACTCTCCACCATTATCTGTCCTCAACACCTTAATTATTTTCTCTATTTGATTCGCAACAAGAGCCTTAAACTCTTTAAACCTATCAAATACTTTATATTTATTCCCGAGGAAATATATCCAAGTATTCTTCGAGAATTCATCTATAAATGAGACATACTACACATATTTTCCCAATGATGGGACTGACATAGGTCCAAAAAAATCACTGTGAACTAGATATAATTTTTTTTTACCTCGTTGCACTAGAGGGGAATCTTACTCGATTTTGCTTCCCATATAGACAATGTTCACAGAAATCAAAATCCAGAGAGAAGTTAAACATACCTTCAACCATACATTTACCGTGTAGTAGTTGAAGACCTTCTCTTCGATATGCCCCAGTCTTCGATGCCACAACATAACCTTTTCTCCAGAGACTGTAGGATTTCTTTCTTTTTCAACTCCAATATCAGGAAAAATGGAACTATTACACCCATCATTGATAGTTATTCCTTGCATCTTATACAGAGTTCCAAACCGATCTCCCTTTAGAAACACCATTGCTCCTCGAACCATCCTGTAGGTTTCCTTTTCAAATATTCTTTTTACCCCTGCATCATCCATTTTTCTTACATAAATCAAATTTCTGGCCAAACCTGGGATGTGTAGAACACCAGGTAGTTTCTAATACTTCCATATATGAGCCTCAACTTGACTTTCCCTTGTCCTATGATTCTGGTTGTCGAATCATCACCTAAGAAAAAATTACCGCCATCATAAATTTCATATTCACATAACCACTGCCTATGGGGAGTCATATGAAAGGATGCACCAGATTCAACCAGCCATGCCTCATGATCTACATGTGTGCTTGAAGAAGCCAAGTACACATCCCCTCCTTCTTCCTTGGAGGTCTTTTCTTCTATAGAAGGATATTCTTCATATCCATTCTTTTTCTCAACTTTTGATCTACACTGCTTCGTGTAGTGCCCTTCTTTTCCACATCTCTAACATACCTTTACAAAATTTCGGGGATATTTAGATCTACCCTTATACTTAGATCTTTCACTTGAGAACTTAGATATATTTCTTTCCTGGGAGCGTCCTCTTGAAAATAATGTTTCTGTGCTCTGTCCTTCCATATTCTTCTTTTTCATCTCCTCTGACAACAAATATGAGACCACTTCATAAAAATTCAAGGAATTTGTATTACTATATATGGCCACAAAAATACTATGCCAAGAGTCTGGTAAAGAAAACAGTAAACTGATACATTTATCTTCATTGGAAATTTTAATCTCAACAGATAATAACTAACTTACCACAGTATTGAAGGCACTCAAATGCTCTGCCACCGAGTCTCCATCTCTCATCCTCAGGTTATACAACTTATTTCTCAGGAATAGTTTATTCACTGGGGAATTATATTGATACAACTTCCCCAACTTATCCCATAAATAATTCGTTGTAGCTTCCTATGACACATTCAGTAATATTGAATCTAAGAGACACAGTTGGATTGTTCTCTTTGCTTTCTGATCCAAGTTTTTCTAGTCATTTGTTGAAGTTCCTGTAAGTGAAGTTCCTAGATCTACTGTGATCCTCTATTCTCTGTCCACCAATATATCTTCCATCTTGAGCCGCCACAACTCAAAACTTTGCCCATTAAATTTCTTGATCTTCATCTTCGAATTTCTTTCCATTTCTTTTCACCTGAAAAATAAATACCATAGATCTCCCACTGTAAAAAGGATTATCACAGTCCCGAGAAAATCCCTTGACCACAAAGGAGTCCCCCTAAATCCAACAAATATCGGATACCAAATGTAGATTTTAACCTTGTACAATATTTATTGCAAACAAATTTTCAGTAAAAGAACAGAAAATATACAATGGAAAATACAAACATTACACAGATATTTTTCCCCTGGAAACCCAAACTAGGAAAACCATCATATTCTATATTCATTCATCATGATACATTGTTTACAATAAAATATACATATAGGACCCAACGGTATCCAAAACCCTAACCCAATGACCTGGNGGATTAGTCAACAACCCTAATTCCTTAACCAGAAATAGAAAACCATCAGCAAAAAACCATGTGATGAAAAACCACCTAAGTATGTGACACATTTCCCGAGGTAGAAAAAATCATTCTTGGGCTGCTGCCCCCTAACCCCCCTGCACGCCCGACACAACGCACAAACTCCACTACTCATGCAAAGAATATAACACATACCCAACATCTTGCATCTTCGCGAGTACACCCAGTGTTCCATGTTTCATGCTTAAAGAAGGTTATAGGTGACAAGATCCCAGTTCAAACTATATTTCCAAAACTTAATGAGGAAGGAAAAATCATATTAGAGCCTAAAGCTATCACTAACACAAGAATTCGCCAGCTGAGGAATAGATCCATTTCAGAGTATCTCATTAAGTGGAGGAAACTACATGTTGAAGATTCCACTTGGGAAGATGAGTCTTTTATACAGAAGCATCTAGAATTACTCAAGTGTTGCGGAAAACACTTGTTTGAAGGGTAGGGGCATGTTAAGCCCTAAACAGTGGCACATTACCCATTAATTGGGGAATCTTACATTAGTAATGTTATTTTATTTATGTTGTCTTGGGTCCATGAGTTGTAATTGTACCTCCTAGTCTCCTATATATACCAAGGAGACCTTTTCATTTGGAATCATCTTGTATTTGGAAATTTATGTGGTGAATGAGGTTTCCCCCTCGAAGAGCCTTATTATCTAAAATTATCTCTTTTTCAAGGCATTGAGTACTTACTCTAAGGTTTTTTATGTTATTTTGACATTTGGTTCTTCAACAAGTATGAAATTATTCAAGAGAACTGAAGACAAGTGGCTCAGAATACAATGGAGAACCACAAACGGATTCTGGATTCATGAAGCTCCGAGACCAAATGAAACCATTTGTTTCTCAGGAAGAACCCCCAATATATGATATTTTCTCTTCATGGGTTAAGCTTTGGAGGGGTAATCTCCATTTCTCTCTCGCACACGACCTCATGTTTAACCCTTGTGTGATAGGGGGATCCCGACTATGCTTATACAAACAATTGGATTTCCCACTCCCTAGCACAAGATTCTATGTTTTTCTGATGACTTTGGAAATTTTTTCTCACAACCTATTCCAAAGCCCTAAAATTTAAGCTAATGTAGCTTTGCTACCAGATAATATTAAAGTGTAACAACCCCATCGTTACGACTACCAGCGAAGCAATAGTGCAAAAAAAAGAATATTTCTTTTTAACAGGATGAAAACACGATTACAGCTAGACAACACACCTGACGACAAGCACCACACCCGTCGAATAGGCAACAAACATCTATGACTCCACGCACTAGAACAAGAGAAACTGGGTGAAACATGCGTAAAACAATAAGGAGAAACCATTACCCGCCCGATACAAACAAGACCACACCTACAAGTTAAGGGACAACATCCCCCTCCCGACACATCGACCTTAACGACCAATGACTAGAGCCTCAAGGTGCGTGAACCAAATGCATGAAGGATTTCAACCCATGTGCCAAAATAAAACTTACAACGCTCAGCAACACTCACACAGAAGGCACTGACTCCGACCAAGTTATCATTCACTACTATCCAATAGGGTGCGCCATGATCCCCTCATCAGGAATCATGCCATCCCTAGGTGGTAGATGCAACGATAACCCTGGCGCTACCTAACCTATCTGGACCAAGGACTCAATATAAATATGACTCACAAAGGGAAGACATAACTAACAGGAAAACTATGCCTACACCCCAAGCAACAAGTAGACAAGATGCATGAAGACATCGCTCAACAAATGCATAATCCAATAAATGACAATGTTGTCCTAAATGACAAGTCCTAAATAATCAATAACACACTTATCATTTAACAATTTAACTGTATCTAACGATATTAACTATATCAAATGTACATCATTACTAATGTAAAACTATTAATGAACCTCCTTATATCACAAGTTATATCACTAACAACAATATTACTTACATCATGTTGTCCATCATATATAAATTTATTGGCGATTAATTTGCAATTGTTGTCTAATTTATATAAGTGGTTGTTGTCAATAAATGAGTGCCATTCAATACAATTGTAATGCCATTTTAATGTTGTTATGCGGTTATAACTAAAATCCATTTCTACGCTATTTCATGAAACTTTAATGCTATCTTATTGTTGTAACTAAATGTCATGTCAAGCTATTCAATGCAAATTGAGGTTATTTTCAATTTATGATTAATCGCCACTTCGATGCTATTCAAAGAAATTAAAGCTTTCTTGTTGTTCGTAAATAGTGTCAAGTCAAGTTGTTCAATGCACAAATTGATGCTAAATGCGGTTATATAATATAGTTGACTTCTTGCTGTTAGGAATTAATGGAAAGGTTGTTCATGAATGACAATTATTATATTGTTTCATTTTAATAGATTCTAACCCCTCGTTGTCACGATAGTAATTAAATTGCAAAACTCAAGTCAAAATTGCAATACACAAACCAGTAAATAAAATACTCAAATCACAATACTCCTAATCGCAATACTTGACCAATAATTAAATACTCAAATCACAATACTCAGTAATTAAAATAATCAAATCGCAATACTCAGTAATTAAAACAATCAAATCGCAACACTCAACCACAACCACCTAATTTGCTAACAATAGTAATTAAAATCGCAATGGTAATTAAAAGTAGCGTTGTTACACCACAGTCACCAATTCGTTGCCATAGATAGCACCATTAAAAATGCAATACGAATTTACAGACACATAATTCACTGCCAGAAAGAAAAATAAGGAGTTGTTGGCATTGGGGGTTCATCAACGAAAAATGAGGTAGCTCGTGAGGGAGTAAGGAAGAAGAAGGGCATAACTTCACCCTTAAATCTGACTGAAAGCTATTGTAAAAATGCATTCCAATAGTTGAAATCAAAATGCATTACTAAGGCTAAGAGGTTAAATAAAATGTAGTCCAAGCAGAGGGGCAATTTTCCAGGTAAACCGACAATGATTTTGGTCTAAGAAAAATGGAAAAATCGCCATAGCAAACTATCCAGCAATGAAGACATATTCAATACAAAAAACATAGAGCAAGATGTCCAACGTTAAAAACATAGGGAAATAATTCGGCAATGATCATGCCTTCAATATAAAAACCGTAGAGCATTATATCCATCAATCAAAATAAATCCGATGCCATTCAATCCTAAATTCATTGTCAAACGACACATGGACACCAACTTTCAATGAAGAAATTCATTGTCATCCAGGGCATGAATTCGCTGTAAAACACAGTCGTAAGGATATATAAAAATGCCTAGAGGAAGTGTGGTTGAAATAAAGGAAATGGAAGACCATAAAAAGGGTAATCGATGTGAAATGAAAACTGAAATTTGCATGAAGATCCACTACCAATCCATCAATCAACTACCAAATTTTTTTCGTTGTGTAACTGAAGAAACTCAAGAATTGTATAAAATTGCAAATATATCTAAAAATAGTAGCCCTATCATAAGAAAGAGTGTTGACATATCAACAATTGTAGGCATATACAATTTTTCTATCCATGATAAGGCAACCTTAATAATAAATCGTTGTCCACTGTAAACCACATGGTTGTTCAATAAATCTATCAATCCACATGCAAACAATCCAAAACACAGAGATTGGGCCTTCAACTCAGAGGTTATCAATCAAGGAAAACCAATGATAATATTTCAAGGAAACGCAAGGGTTTCAGAGTTTAAGCAATCAGACGGAGAGGTAGTCAATCACCAGAATGCACAATGACCATCAATCAACCAAGGACAATCAATAGGGGTAGATGACTCGGAAAACACACCCTTCGCTCATCATCCATGCATGAAAAGCAAGGCGTTAGGATCTATAGGTCTATTAACACCGAAGTGACGACCGTCGATCCGACTCCTGGTCGAATGCTCAGGTGTGGACTGATGAGCTAGGGTTGAGGGTGAAGTAAAAAAAAAGGTGCAAACTCAACACAAATCAATAAAACCATGGGACAACCATTGCATTCAGGGATCGATTTCCAAGGGAGTCAAGTCAACAGTGAGCTTAAGGCTATGGGGAAATTAAGTTATCAATTAAAATGCTAAGTCAAACATTTTCTTTACCCAATTAAAAATACAGAATTGAAAGTGTGAGGTATAATAAGAATCTACCATGTAGAATCAAAGTAAGTGTATCGTAGCCCAAGTCGTCCGGTCTAAGTCATTGCCCCATGCGCTTCGTGCAGCTCTCGCTTGCCGACCAATGAGACTTCACCGGTACCTCCTAGCCAACGCTAGGGGTACTCTTCTTCCCCCTTATCCCCCCAAGCCGCAAAGGGGCCATGCAAACTAAAAAAGAGAGCAACTAGCTCCCAGCTCACCTCGCAAGGCCAAGCTACCACTCGTCACTGAGTTGGGTATCCCAACTCCCACAAGCTAAGTCAGTCAAGTCTAAAATTCTTCAGCATAACGTTATGCATAACAGAAGAGATCCATCATCCTCCTCCTCCCTCCTTTATATAGAGTTTCTAAGTCATTTACTTTCCCAAAATCCCATTTAATTTATTGTTCAATAATTTAATTCATAAAAAATCCTCCCCGTACATGTGTCACCCATCCCGTTCATTGCACCATAAATTAATTTCATTAATTAATTAATTACGCATATTTCCCTCACCCACCTAAAAGCATTCCTAGAATCACTCCTAGGTGTCCCCATATTCCCTTACACATTTTAATGGCTTACCCCCTTACTAATTTACTAGTTGAGTTTAATTTAGAAAGTTCTTAAATGTTAGATACCTTACTAAGTTAGTCTTTCTTCTTTTTCCTTCTGTTTCCCCTTTCTTTTAATGTTTCCCGCTTTTTCCTAGTTTCCTAATTCTTTTAAATTTCCCTCTTTCCCTTTTTATTTAAAACTCAAATTGGTAGGTGTAGAAAATTAACTTTTCCCCCTTTTCCTTTTTAATTAATAAATTTTTAATTATCATATGTGATAAAACAATTATTTCCCCTTTTTCCCCCTTTTAAATTTTATCCCCCAAAATATTTTTATAAATTAATTGAATTACTTACCCCCTTCTCGTCACATGATTAATGATGATTATCATTATTGTTTATTTATTTTTATTTTTATTTTTATATAAATAGATATTTTGTTTCATCACAAGTATCACTTAGACCTAGACTTTATTTTCCTGGGTTGGGTGACATTTTATTAGGGAAATTTATTTAAATCTTTCTCATCACATTATTCGTTCTAAGGCCATCTCGGTTCATTCATTTATTAATTAGCAATGTGACGTGCCCTTCAGGACGCACTAGGTGCTCCAAGGGTGCCACTCGCCCCATTTTGTTTCTCATGTGCGACGTGCCCTTCAGGACGCACTATGTGCTCCAAGGGTGCCACTCGCCTCTTTCCATTTTTCTTGCGCGGCGTGCCCTTTAGGATGCACTACATGATCCAAGGGTGTCACTCGCCTCTTAACTGACTTGGTAGGCATCAAAACCCCTGGAGTCAATACTCCACTAGGTGATCTTCTGGGAGACTAAGGGCCTCTAAGGAATAAGGCCCCTACCTTATTGCGCGCCCCTTAGAATCATCATGAGCGACTGTCGCAGTCAGCCCTCAAGGCATCATGGGTCTTATCGAACTATGTAACCGTTAAGCTAAAGTTCGAGCAATGACGAGCGTGCTAGTAGGTTGTGGTAGGGTTTTTGTCCACGCCTCTCCCTCAATGTCTCTGGTAGTCATGCATGACCTCTCTACTCCACATGTGAGTCTGGTCGGCAATATATCGTCAGCCTGCATCACCAAAAAATCATGTCATAATAATATCCATAATCATATCATCTAATCAGATGCGTAAATGTCATATATACAACAATCAAACCCCCATTGTCAACTCCATGACTCAGTCCGGAGTTCAAGGGATTTCATCAATGCCTGTACATCCTCGAGGTCCAAAATCCCGCGCACTCAGGAAAACCGAGTCAGTAGCACCTTTCTATGTCAATACAACAAAATAACATGTCATCAATCCATAACGCCTCATAATCATAATCAAATGTCCAATAGTATAATAATCTGGATCACTTGCAAGAAAGTGTCCTAAAAGAATAAGTTCGCTCAGTGCGCACAGGAGAGGGATGTTACATACACCCCCTCTTGGTCTAAACTTTGTCCCAAAGTTTCACAGTATATAAGTGCCGAAATAATGTGTATCACAGTATCATAAGTCTATCTATCAAAAAAAAATGGAAACGACTGGCACATATCATATGTGTCCTCCCAGGTTGTCGAGTGTGGACTATAGTTGTCCCACTAGACCTTGACTTGATCTACTGTTTGACGTCGTAGCTGTCGAATGCGGTGATCCAGGAAGTGGATCGACTCAACCGTGAGTGCCCCCTCGTCTGATACCTGCAAGGAAGTCATGTCAATAACATGTTTAGGATCACTAATATAATGTCTCAAAATAGATACATGAAAAACATCGTGCATATGCCTCAAAGAATCAGGAAAGGCTAGTCGATAGGCCATGGGTCCCTTCCTTTCCACAATCTCGAAAGGTCCCACAAACCTAGGAGAGATTTAACCTCCCTTTCTAAACTTGATCGAACTCTTATGTGGTTTTACCCACAATAGTACTCGATGACCAACTTCATAACTATAGTCGATACGGTGCACATCGGCATAACTCTTCTGTAGATCCTGCGCTTCTTTAATCCTTTGTCTTATTATTTGCATTTTCTCTTCCATTTCTTGGATCGCTTTCGATCCCACCAGGACCCTATCCTCAAGCCGATCCAAATGCAAAGGCGTCCGACATGGTCGCCCGTAAAGAAAATCAAAAGGCGCCATCTTAATGGTGCCTTGGTAACTATTGTTATAAGAAAATTCCACCAGTGGCAAGAATTCTTCCCAATTATTTTGTTGGTCCATCACGTACATGCGCAACATGTCCTCCAAGCTTTGGTTCATTCATTCAGTCTTTCAGTCAGTCTCTGGGTGATATACAGTACTAAAGTTAATTTGGGTTCCTAAGGCCTCTTGGAAACTAGTCCAAAATCGTTCAGTAAACATCGATCCTTGATCAAATATAATCCTCTTAGGCATGCCATGCAGGCTCACAATCTCACTGATGGAAACTCTAGCTATTTCAGGTTCCTGATATGTCATAGGCACATGAATAAAATGAGCACTCTTCGTCATAGTGTCGACTACCACAAAAATTGAGTCGCGTCTCCTTGCCGTCAGTGGAAATCCAACAATGAAATCCATCGAAATGACCTCCCATTTCAATTTTGGGATAGCCTGTGGCTGTAGTAATCCTGTTGGATGTCTATGTTTATCCTTTACCTGTTGACACTCTAGACATCGGGCCACATAGTTAACTATGTCTGCCTTCATTCCCTTCCAGAAGAATAAGGGTTTAAGGTCCGCCCTCATCTTCATGACTCCTGGGTGGGCCATGTACACTGCTTTGTCAGCCTCGTTTAGGATCAAACTCCTCAACTTGTCATTCAGTGGTACGTAAATATGATTTTTAAACCTCAATAATCCATTGTCGTCAAACATAAATCCTTCAAATCTTGGTACCATCATTATGTTTTGTCCGCTAAAATCCTCGACCTCCATGTACCAGTCATCATTGTGCTGTAAATTTAGAATCTTTTCACGTAGATTTGTTTGAAGAGGAAACAATGAAAACATGCGTGCTCTCCGACTCAATGCATCTACCACTTGGTTCACTGTTCCTTTTATGTAAGTAATCTCTAAGTCGTACTCGCTAAGAAATTCCAACCAACGTTGTTGTCGTGCGTTTAGGTCGCTTTATGTAAAGATGTGTTGTAGTCCACAATGGTTTGTCTTTAGTTCAAATTTTCATCCAACAAGGTAGTGTCTCCAAAACTTCAAGGCATATACAATGGCTAACAACTCCAAATCATGTGTCGCATAGTTCTCCTCATGCCTTCTCAGTTTCCTCAAGATGTAAGCAATCACTCGACCGTCTTGCATCAAGACTCTGCCTAAGCCTTCCTTGGATGCATCAGTGCATACCAAGAAGTCCACGTCCATGTCAGGGACCTTTAGTATCGGTTTCATTGTCAACATCTCCTTGAGCCTTCGAAAATCTTCCATGCATTTCTCGGTCCAAACAAAATTCTTGTTCTTCTTCTGCAACTCCGTGATTGGATTTTCTATCTTCGAAAATCCCTTGATGAACTGTCAATAGTATCCTGCTAAACCCATGAAGCTACGCACTTCCGAGACATTCGTCGGTGTAGGCCATTCCATAATAGCCTAGACCTTTGTTGGATCCATGGAGATACCTTCCTCGGAGATGACGTGCCCTAAGTAGTGAATCTTTGATTGATAAAATGAGCATTTGGACGAATTCCCATACAATTTATTCTCTCACAGAAACTGTAGTACCAAGCACAAGTGCTCATCATGATCCTCCGTCATCCGAGAGTAAATCAAAATATTGTCAATGAATACTTGGACGAACTTGTCCAAGTATTCGCGGAACACCCCGTTCATCAAAATCATAAATACCCCTGGGGCGTTTGTCAGTCCAAATGATAAAATAGTAAACTCGTAATGCCCAAACCTCCTCTTAAAGGTGATCTTAGGGATGACATCCTCCTTGATCCATAACTGGAGATACCCTAATCACAAATCAATCTTTTAGAACACTGTCACACCCTTCATCTGATCAAACAAATCATCAATCCTCGGAAACAGATACTGATTCTTGATCATTGCCTTGTTTAATTGATGGTAGTCAATGCAAAGCCTCCACAACCCATACTTCTTTCATATGAAAATAACAGGTGTGCCCCATGGTGACACACTTGTATGTATAAGTCCTAGGTCCAATAACTCCTTTAGTTGCATTCTCAACTCTTGTATTTCTGGGGTCGACATCCAATAAGGTGTTCTTGCTATCAGTTCAGTCCCTGGTTTTAGGTCTATGGTAAACTCCAATTCCCTCTCCAGTGGCATCCCAGGTAACTCCTCTGGAAAGATGTTTGCAAACTCTCTCACCACCAAAAGGTGTTCTAGACCTCCCGCTACTCCATTCTCGTTTAACACAAGGATCACATAAAGCTTACATCCCTTGCGCATGCTCTTCTGTAACTGCAAGGAAGATATAAACCTCAGAGAAACTCCCTGGTTCCAACCTACAATCAAGCGTCTCTGTCCCTAGTCATCGACCAAGCTAAATCGTTTCGTCTTACAGTTGAGTATCACCTCATGAGATTCCAACCAGTCCATACCAATCACGACGTCATAAGATCCTAAAATCGTGACGTACAGGTCGGCCCTGGTGACAAACTCTCCCAGGTTAAGGGTATAGCCCATAACCTTTCCTCCAACCTTCTGTTTGGCTCCCAAAACCATCTCTACAAAGCTAAACTCATCCTTTTCAGTTGGCTTTACCTTAATCCATTTTAGTGTTACACTATAAATGAAACTATCGGTAGCACCGGGATCTATCAAAATACTAAGGGTCTAGTCAGCGATGGTACCTGACATCTTGAGCACAGTCGACTAGTGCTCTGCCTGACAGTTATTCACTGCTGCATGAATCCGATGGGCCTTTCCCAAATCTCCCACGATAGTGGTTCTGGCAGATCCAGATGCTCTAGTCCTCTCCATTGGGCAGTCGCATTAGTAGTGTGTCTCCCCACACATCCAACACCCCTTCTTCGGTCCAATACTCCTGGTACCTGAAGTAGAATATGACAGTCCACCGGCCTAGAATCTTGGTCTGTTCTGTTGAATAGGCCTAAAATGTTGCTACTATGGTCGACGTTATTGTTGATGCTGTGGTCCCTGATAAGGTGTTCATTTTTGAGGTGTCAGTCATCGAGGTGTAGTGAAAGTGGATCCCCTCTGGAAGCCATGATATCCAAGCGTATGTCTGGTTGGTGTCTGATGCTGCTACACACCAAATGACACCTGCCCTGCCGGTCTCGCTGGAGTCCTACTCTAACTCCCATTGATAAGCTCCTCCTCTATTATGAGGGCCTTCTGGACGACATCATGCAAGGTCTAAGGCATCAAAATCCTAACCTTTTCACATATGCCACCATTAAGGCCAAACACAAACCTATTGACCTTAATTTTCTCAGTACTAAGATGCAGAGCATACCGAAGAAACTCCATAAAATGGGCCTCGTACTCGGGCACCATACGACCGCCCTGTCGTAAGGCATTGAACTCATTGAACTGACGCTCAATGAATTCCTCTGATAGGTACCTCTCTCAAAACCATTCCTCGAATAATTCCCATGACACATCTTCGACGGTCATGTTCAATTGTGGCAGGAGTGTCTTCCACCATAGAAGAGCACTCCCCTTCAGTTGAAAGGCCTCCATGCAGACCTTCATGTTGTAGGTATAGTCACAAAGTGAAAAGCACATCGCCATATTCTCCAACCATGTCTCGACGGATACGTTGTCTAGGGCACCAAAGAACTCAGGAAATTTGACCTTCTCAAGTTCACGGTGAATGCTACCAGTACCAACCGGAGCACGCGGTGGGCCCTCAGGGGGTGTCGACACCCTAGCCTCATCTCTATATAAATGGTTGGTCAGTGCCTCATACATGCGCTGAAAATACCTCATCAACCCAACCACATCACCCATCACTATCTTCTCCTGCCCGTCAACCTGTCCGTCTCCATGGGGGTTAGACCCCTTAGGTGTGGATGTTGTTGGAGGCATCATGCTTCCTCCCCTAACACCTCGTCGTCTACCTCTGCGACATCCTTTAACCATGATTACCTACACGAATACAAGTCAACTTAATTAGCAACATTGTAATCCAATATCATATCAAAAAAATTTGTAGTGATCCCAAGTCGCGGGTTGAACCCACTCTGATACCATATGTAGTAACCCCGTTGTTACGACTACAAGCAAAGCAGCACTGCAAAAAAAAAATAAAAAATTAACAGGATGAAAAAATGATTATAGCTAGACAACACACCTGATGGTGAGCACCACGCTTGCCGAACAGGCAATAGACATATATGACTCCACGCACTAGAACAAGAGAAACTGGGCGAAACATGCGTAAAACAACAAGGAGAAACGACTACCTGCCCGACGCAAACAAGACCATGCATACAAGCTAAGGGAAAACATCCCCCTCCCGACACATCGGCCTTGAAGACCAATGACTAGATCCTCAAGGCGCGCGAACCAAATGCATGAAGGCATTCAACCCATGCACCAAAAGAAAATTTACAACGCTCAACAACACTCACACGGAAGACACTGAGTCTGGAAAAGTTATCATTCGTTGCTACCCAATAGGGCGCGCCATGATCCCCTCATCAGGAATCATTCCATCTCCAGGTGGTAGACATGGCGATAAACCTGGAGCTACCTAACTATTGACGGGAAAAATTGACAAGCCGTCAACTGGAAGAACAGGTCCGGTCCAGGGTTGTCAAAATAACCCAAGTTGTTTGGTGCAACGTGTTCTGACGGGTTTAATGGATTCATTAGCCAATATAATGTCCTAAAATAAAGAAAGGGGATAAACTAAATAATGTGAAAACTATAAT